>CANDYM010000572.1:0-38902 GCA_947397865.1 Polietes domitor
GACAACATTCTTCCCTAACAACGAATGAAAATACTCGCTATTGCTTAATTTTAATTCAATATTTAAATAATGAAACTAAAAAATCTGACTTTTTACACTAAATGTATCCTATCTTCCAAGGGGGCAATTTCGGGCGGACAAAAGTTACCCAAAAAAACGGGGAACCCCTGATTTGTTCAAAAAGGATATTTTTCAAAATATTTATTACAAACGAACTATAGTTGGCACAAACGTCATAATAAAGCTAAGAAATAACAATTTCTAATAAAAAATATGATATGACGAAAATGACTAAATTGTATTTTGGAAATAAAAAGTCTGACTTTTTGCACTAAATGTATCCTATCTTCCAAGGGTGCAATTTCGTGCAGGCAAAAGTTACCCTTTAACCTTTCCAAAATCAGACATTTGTTCAAAAAGTATATTTTTTAAAAATATTCGTTACAAACAAACTATATAAGACACATAATAAAGCTAAGAAACCACAATTTCTGATACGAAAAATTTGAGTTCAAAATCTCTTAAAATGAGTGAGAAACAGTTCGACAAAGTCAAAAAAAGAAATTTATATGTTTTTACAATTTTCAAAATCTGAAAAACTTGAATATCTGTAATACAAAAAAGTAAGGAAAGACTAAAGTCGGGCGGGGCCGACTATATAACACCCTACACCACTCCCTGTGTATGTACCTCGCTTTGATTACTAAACCCAATTATTTCATGGGAGCAATTTTATGTAGTTCATATAAATTATACAGTTACTATAAATTCATCTTTAGTCATATTTACCGAATATGGTTAATAATATGGTAATTGATCCAATTATTCGACAGACAAATTCAAATTATACAGTAGTAATAGGATGAATCGGACCCACATTTCAAAAGGGGGCCTATAACAACATTTTGGCCCTGGTCCAAAACATGGGCCAATATATTTCTCATTTACGGTAGGTATTTCTAGTTGAAAACTATCATGATCTGCAAAAATGGATGAAGATCCGATGTAAGATGCAGTTTCTAGAGCTGTAATAGATCAGAATGGGGCCCCATTTTGGGTTATACCAAAGTATGGACATATGGGCATCTCCCAAATAAGTAAGGAAAGGCTAAAGACGTACGGACTTTCTATCTCACTACAATTCAATTCGGTAAAAAAGTGAAATCGGGAAGGATTTTTGAATCCTGTAAATGTGTGTGTTTGACAAAAAATATTAAATCGGAAATTACATTTGTATGGGGGTATATTGAAACCTGGAACGATGTGACCCGCTTTCATCATGTATGTTTATTGGTGAAATATAATATGTAAAGTTTGAACAAAATCGGTTAAACATTCGGGAGCAACATTTGTATGAGGGCTATATCTAAATCTGAACCGATCTTACCCACTTTCACCATAGGTATTTCTAGTTTGATTATAAGGAGTTGTGCCAATTTTAAAGAAAAACGGGTACAATATGTGGATTTTAGAGCGGAAAAAGTCAATTCGGGAGCGACATTTGTATGGGGGCTATATCTAAATCTGAACCGATCTTTCCCACTTTCAGCATACAGTGGTGGACACGAATTTAGCACAGTCACCACATGTAACTTTATAAAGCAAATATTTCAACTTCAACTTTATGTTTTTTGACCAGTATTTTTTCTAAAATATTACGTACAATAAGATGACTAAGATGACGATAAGATAACTAAATAACTAAATAACTAAATAACTAAATAACTAAATAACTAAATAACTAAATAACTAAATAACTAAATAACTAAATAACTAAATAACTAAATAACTAAATAACTAAATAACTAAATAACTAAATAACTAAATAACTAAATAACTAAATAACTAAATAACTAAATAACTAAATAACTAAATAACTAAATAACTAAATAACTAAATAACTAAATAACTAAATAACTAAATAACTAAATAACTAAATAACTAAATAACTAAATAACTAAATAACTAAATAACTAAATAACTAAATAACTAAATAACTAAATAACTAAATAACTAAATAACTAAATAACTAAATAACTAAATAACTAAATAACTAAATAACTAAATAACTAAATAACTAAATAACTAAATAACTAAATAACTAAATAACTAAATAACTAAATAACTAAATAACTAAATAACTAAATAACTAAATAACTAAATAACTAAATAACTAAATAACTAAATAACTAAATAACTAAATAACTAAATAACTAAATAACTAAATAACTAAATAACTAAATAACTAAATAACTAAATAACTAAATAACTAAATAACTAAATAACTAAATAACTAAATAACTAAATAACTAAATAACTAAATAACTAAATAACTAAATAACTAAATAACTAAATAACTAAATAACTAAATAACTAAATAACTAAATAACTAAATAACTAAATAACTAAATAACTAAATAACTAAATAACTAAATAACTAAATAACTAAATAACTAAATAACTAAATAACTAAATAACTAAATAACTAAATAACTAAATAACTAAATAACTAAATAACTAAATAACTAAATAACTAAATAACTAAATAACTAAATAACTAAATAACTAAATAACTAAATAACTAAATAACTAAATAACTAAATAACTAAATAACTAAATAACTAAATAACTAAATAACTAAATAACTAAATAACTAAATAACTAAATAACTAAATAACTAAATAACTAAATAACTAAATAACTAAATAACTAAATAACTAAATAACTAAATAACTAAATAACTAAATAACTAAATAACTAAATAACTAAATAACTAAATAACTAAATAACTAAATAACTAAATAACTAAATAACTAAATAACTAAATAACTAAATAACTAAATAACTAAATAACTAAATAACTAAATAACTAAATAACTAAATAACTAAATAACTAAATAACTAAATAACTAAATAACTAAATAACTAAATAACTAAATAACTAAATAACTAAATAACTAAATAACTAAATAACTAAATAACTAAATAACTAAATAACTAAATAACTAAATAACTAAATAACTAAATAACTAAATAACTAAATAACTAAATAACTAAATAACTAAATAACTAAATAACTAAATAACTAAATAACTAAATAACTAAATAACTAAATAACTAAATAACTAAATAACTAAATAACTAAATAACTAAATAACTAAATAACTAAATAACTAAATAACTAAATAACTAAATAACTAAATAACTAAATAACTAAATAACTAAATAACTAAATAACTAAATAACTAAATAACTAAATAACTAAATAACTAAATAACTAAATAACTAAATAACTAAATAACTAAATAACTAAATAACTAAATAACTAAATAACTAAATAACTAAATAACTAAATAACTAAATAACTAAATAACTAAATAACTAAATAACTAAATAACTAAATAACTAAATAACTAAATAACTAAATAACTAAATAACTAAATAACTAAATAACTAAATAACTAAATAACTAAATAACTAAATAACTAAATAACTAAATAACTAAATAACTAAATAACTAAATAACTAAATAACTAAATAACTAAATAACTAAATAACTAAATAACTAAATAACTAAATAACTAAATAACTAAATAACTAAATAACTAAATAACTAAATAACTAAATAACTAAATAACTAAATAACTAAATAACTAAATAACTAAATAACTAAATAACTAAATAACTAAATAACTAAATAACTAAATAACTAAATAACTAAATAACTAAATAACTAAATAACTAAATAACTAAATAACTAAATAACTAAATAACTAAATAACTAAATAACTAAATAACTAAATAACTAAATAACTAAATAACTAAATAACTAAATAACTAAATAACTAAATAACTAAATAACTAAATAACTAAATAACTAAATAACTAAATAACTAAATAACTAAATAACTAAATAACTAAATAACTAAATAACTAAATAACTAAATAACTAAATAACTAAATAACTAAATAACTAAATAACTAAATAACTAAATAACTAAATAACTAAATAACTAAATAACTAAATAACTAAATAACTAAATAACTAAATAACTAAATAACTAAATAACTAAATAACTAAATAACTAAATAACTAAATAACTAAATAACTAAATAACTAAATAACTAAATAACTAAATAACTAAATAACTAAATAACTAAATAACTAAATAACTAAATAACTAAATAACTAAATAACTAAATAACTAAATAACTAAATAACTAAATAACTAAATAACTAAATAACTAAATAACTAAATAACTAAATAACTAAATAACTAAATAACTAAATAACTAAATAACTAAATAACTAAATAACTAAATAACTAAATAACTAAATAACTAAATAACTAAATAACTAAATAACTAAATAACTAAATAACTAAATAACTAAATAACTAAATAACTAAATAACTAAATAACTAAATAACTAAATAACTAAATAACTAAATAACTAAATAACTAAATAACTAAATAACTAAATAACTAAATAACTAAATAACTAAATAACTAAATAACTAAATAACTAAATAACTAAATAACTAAATAACTAAATAACTAAATAACTAAATAACTAAATAACTAAATAACTAAATAACTAAATAACTAAATAACTAAATAACTAAATAACTAAATAACTAAATAACTAAATAACTAAATAACTAAATAACTAAATAACTAAATAACTAAATAACTAAATAACTAAATAACTAAATAACTAAATAACTAAATAACTAAATAACTAAATAACTAAATAACTAAATAACTAAATAACTAAATAACTAAATAACTAAATAACTAAATAACTAAATAACTAAATAACTAAATAACTAAATAACTAAATAACTAAATAACTAAATAACTAAATAACTAAATAACTAAATAACTAAATAACTAAATAACTAAATAACTAAATAACTAAATAACTAAATAACTAAATAACTAAATAACTAAATAACTAAATAACTAAATAACTAAATAACTAAATAACTAAATAACTAAATAACTAAATAACTAAATAACTAAATAACTAAATAACTAAATAACTAAATAACTAAATAACTAAATAACTAAATAACTAAATAACTAAATAACTAAATAACTAAATAACTAAATAACTAAATAACTAAATAACTAAATAACTAAATAACTAAATAACTAAATAACTAAATAACTAAATAACTAAATAACTAAATAACTAAATAACTAAATAACTAAATAACTAAATAACTAAATAACTAAATAACTAAATAACTAAATAACTAAATAACTAAATAACTAAATAACTAAATAACTAAATAACTAAATAACTAAATAACTAAATAACTAAATAACTAAATAACTAAATAACTAAATAACTAAATAACTAAATAACTAAATAACTAAATAACTAAATAACTAAATAACTAAATAACTAAATAACTAAATAACTAAATAACTAAATAACTAAATAACTAAATAACTAAATAACTAAATAACTAAATAACTAAATAACTAAATAACTAAATAACTAAATAACTAAATAACTAAATAACTAAATAACTAAATAACTAAATAACTAAATAACTAAATAACTAAATAACTAAATAACTAAATAACTAAATAACTAAATAACTAAATAACTAAATAACTAAATAACTAAATAACTAAATAACTAAATAACTAAATAACTAAATAACTAAATAACTAAATAACTAAATAACTAAATAACTAAATAACTAAATAACTAAATAACTAAATAACTAAATAACTAAATAACTAAATAACTAAATAACTAAATAACTAAATAACTAAATAACTAAATAACTAAATAACTAAATAACTAAATAACTAAATAACTAAATAACTAAATAACTAAATAACTAAATAACTAAATAACTAAATAACTAAATAACTAAATAACTAAATAACTAAATAACTAAATAACTAAATAACTAAATAACTAAATAACTAAATAACTAAATAACTAAATAACTAAATAACTAAATAACTAAATAACTAAATAACTAAATAACTAAATAACTAAATAACTAAATAACTAAATAACTAAATAACTAAATAACTAAATAACTAAATAACTAAATAACTAAATAACTAAATAACTAAATAACTAAATAACTAAATAACTAAATAACTAAATAACTAAATAACTAAATAACTAAATAACTAAATAACTAAATAACTAAATAACTAAATAACTAAATAACTAAATAACTAAATAACTAAATAACTAAATAACTAAATAACTAAATAACTAAATAACTAAATAACTAAATAACTAAATAACTAAATAACTAAATAACTAAATAACTAAATAACTAAATAACTAAATAACTAAATAACTAAATAACTAAATAACTAAATAACTAAATAACTAAATAACTAAATAACTAAATAACTAAATAACTAAATAACTAAATAACTAAATAACTAAATAACTAAATAACTAAATAACTAAATAACTAAATAACTAAATAACTAAATAACTAAATAACTAAATAACTAAATAACTAAATAACTAAATAACTAAATAACTAAATAACTAAATAACTAAATAACTAAATAACTAAATAACTAAATAACTAAATAACTAAATAACTAAATAACTAAATAACTAAATAACTAAATAACTAAATAACTAAATAACTAAATAACTAAATAACTAAATAACTAAATAACTAAATAACTAAATAACTAAATAACTAAATAACTAAATAACTAAATAACTAAATAACTAAATAACTAAATAACTAAATAACTAAATAACTAAATAACTAAATAACTAAATAACTAAATAACTAAATAACTAAATAACTAAATAACTAAATAACTAAATAACTAAATAACTAAATAACTAAATAACTAAATAACTAAATAACTAAATAACTAAATAACTAAATAACTAAATAACTAAATAACTAAATAACTAAATAACTAAATAACTAAATAACTAAATAACTAAATAACTAAATAACTAAATAACTAAATAACTAAATAACTAAATAACTAAATAACTAAATAACTAAATAACTAAATAACTAAATAACTAAATAACTAAATAACTAAATAACTAAATAACTAAATAACTAAATAACTAAATAACTAAATAACTAAATAACTAAATAACTAAATAACTAAATAACTAAATAACTAAATAACTAAATAACTAAATAACTAAATAACTAAATAACTAAATAACTAAATAACTAAATAACTAAATAACTAAATAACTAAATAACTAAATAACTAAATAACTAAATAACTAAATAACTAAATAACTAAATAACTAAATAACTAAATAACTAAATAACTAAATAACTAAATAACTAAATAACTAAATAACTAAATAACTAAATAACTAAATAACTAAATAACTAAATAACTAAATAACTAAATAACTAAATAACTAAATAACTAAATAACTAAATAACTAAATAACTAAATAACTAAATAACTAAATAACTAAATAACTAAATAACTAAATAACTAAATAACTAAATAACTAAATAACTAAATAACTAAATAACTAAATAACTAAATAACTAAATAACTAAATAACTAAATAACTAAATAACTAAATAACTAAATAACTAAATAACTAAATAACTAAATAACTAAATAACTAAATAACTAAATAACTAAATAACTAAATAACTAAATAACTAAATAACTAAATAACTAAATAACTAAATAACTAAATAACTAAATAACTAAATAACTAAATAACTAAATAACTAAATAACTAAATAACTAAATAACTAAATAACTAAATAACTAAATAACTAAATAACTAAATAACTAAATAACTAAATAACTAAATAACTAAATAACTAAATAACTAAATAACTAAATAACTAAATAACTAAATAACTAAATAACTAAATAACTAAATAACTAAATAACTAAATAACTAAATAACTAAATAACTAAATAACTAAATAACTAAATAACTAAATAACTAAATAACTAAATAACTAAATAACTAAATAACTAAATAACTAAATAACTAAATAACTAAATAACTAAATAACTAAATAACTAAATAACTAAATAACTAAATAACTAAATAACTAAATAACTAAATAACTAAATAACTAAATAACTAAATAACTAAATAACTAAATAACTAAATAACTAAATAACTAAATAACTAAATAACTAAATAACTAAATAACTAAATAACTAAATAACTAAATAACTAAATAACTAAATAACTAAATAACTAAATAACTAAATAACTAAATAACTAAATAACTAAATAACTAAATAACTAAATAACTAAATAACTAAATAACTAAATAACTAAATAACTAAATAACTAAATAACTAAATAACTAAATAACTAAATAACTAAATAACTAAATAACTAAATAACTAAATAACTAAATAACTAAATAACTAAATAACTAAATAACTAAATAACTAAATAACTAAATAACTAAATAACTAAATAACTAAATAACTAAATAACTAAATAACTAAATAACTAAATAACTAAATAACTAAATAACTAAATAACTAAATAACTAAATAACTAAATAACTAAATAACTAAATAACTAAATAACTAAATAACTAAATAACTAAATAACTAAATAACTAAATAACTAAATAACTAAATAACTAAATAACTAAATAACTAAATAACTAAATAACTAAATAACTAAATAACTAAATAACTAAATAACTAAATAACTAAATAACTAAATAACTAAATAACTAAATAACTAAATAACTAAATAACTAAATAACTAAATAACTAAATAACTAAATAACTAAATAACTAAATAACTAAATAACTAAATAACTAAATAACTAAATAACTAAATAACTAAATAACTAAATAACTAAATAACTAAATAACTAAATAACTAAATAACTAAATAACTAAATAACTAAATAACTAAATAACTAAATAACTAAATAACTAAATAACTAAATAACTAAATAACTAAATAACTAAATAACTAAATAACTAAATAACTAAATAACTAAATAACTAAATAACTAAATAACTAAATAACTAAATAACTAAATAACTAAATAACTAAATAACTAAATAACTAAATAACTAAATAACTAAATAACTAAATAACTAAATAACTAAATAACTAAATAACTAAATAACTAAATAACTAAATAACTAAATAACTAAATAACTAAATAACTAAATAACTAAATAACTAAATAACTAAATAACTAAATAACTAAATAACTAAATAACTAAATAACTAAATAACTAAATAACTAAATAACTAAATAACTAAATAACTAAATAACTAAATAACTAAATAACTAAATAACTAAATAACTAAATAACTAAATAACTAAATAACTAAATAACTAAATAACTAAATAACTAAATAACTAAATAACTAAATAACTAAATAACTAAATAACTAAATAACTAAATAACTAAATAACTAAATAACTAAATAACTAAATAACTAAATAACTAAATAACTAAATAACTAAATAACTAAATAACTAAATAACTAAATAACTAAATAACTAAATAACTAAATAACTAAATAACTAAATAACTAAATAACTAAATAACTAAATAACTAAATAACTAAATAACTAAATAACTAAATAACTAAATAACTAAATAACTAAATAACTAAATAACTAAATAACTAAATAACTAAATAACTAAATAACTAAATAACTAAATAACTAAATAACTAAATAACTAAATAACTAAATAACTAAATAACTAAATAACTAAATAACTAAATAACTAAATAACTAAATAACTAAATAACTAAATAACTAAATAACTAAATAACTAAATAACTAAATAACTAAATAACTAAATAACTAAATA
Organism: Polietes domitor; assembly: GCA_947397865.1. Taxonomy (NCBI): domain Eukaryota; kingdom Metazoa; phylum Arthropoda; class Insecta; order Diptera; family Muscidae; genus Polietes; species Polietes domitor. Next base: position 9,829 of record CANDYM010000572.1, read on the forward strand.
ACTAAATAACTAAATAACTAAATAACTAAATAACTAAATAACTAAATAACTAAATAACTAAATAACTAAATAACTAAATAACTAAATAACTAAATAACTAAATAACTAAATAACTAAATAACTAAATAACTAAATAACTAAATAACTAAATAACTAAATAACTAAATAACTAAATAACTAAATAACTAAATAACTAAATAACTAAATAACTAAATAACTAAATAACTAAATAACTAAATAACTAAATAACTAAATAACTAAATAACTAAATAACTAAATAACTAAATAACTAAATAACTAAATAACTAAATAACTAAATAACTAAATAACTAAATAACTAAATAACTAAATAACTAAATAACTAAATAACTAAATAACTAAATAACTAAATAACTAAATAACTAAATAACTAAATAACTAAATAACTAAATAACTAAATAACTAAATAACTAAATAACTAAATAACTAAATAACTAAATAACTAAATAACTAAATAACTAAATAACTAAATAACTAAATAACTAAATAACTAAATAACTAAATAACTAAATAACTAAATAACTAAATAACTAAATAACTAAATAACTAAATAACTAAATAACTAAATAACTAAATAACTAAATAACTAAATAACTAAATAACTAAATAACTAAATAACTAAATAACTAAATAACTAAATAACTAAATAACTAAATAACTAAATAACTAAATAACTAAATAACTAAATAACTAAATAACTAAATAACTAAATAACTAAATAACTAAATAACTAAATAACTAAATAACTAAATAACTAAATAACTAAATAACTAAATAACTAAATAACTAAATAACTAAATAACTAAATAACTAAATAACTAAATAACTAAATAACTAAATAACTAAATAACTAAATAACTAAATAACTAAATAACTAAATAACTAAATAACTAAATAACTAAATAACTAAATAACTAAATAACTAAATAACTAAATAACTAAATAACTAAATAACTAAATAACTAAATAACTAAATAACTAAATAACTAAATAACTAAATAACTAAATAACTAAATAACTAAATAACTAAATAACTAAATAACTAAATAACTAAATAACTAAATAACTAAATAACTAAATAACTAAATAACTAAATAACTAAATAACTAAATAACTAAATAACTAAATAACTAAATAACTAAATAACTAAATAACTAAATAACTAAATAACTAAATAACTAAATAACTAAATAACTAAATAACTAAATAACTAAATAACTAAATAACTAAATAACTAAATAACTAAATAACTAAATAACTAAATAACTAAATAACTAAATAACTAAATAACTAAATAACTAAATAACTAAATAACTAAATAACTAAATAACTAAATAACTAAATAACTAAATAACTAAATAACTAAATAACTAAATAACTAAATAACTAAATAACTAAATAACTAAATAACTAAATAACTAAATAACTAAATAACTAAATAACTAAATAACTAAATAACTAAATAACTAAATAACTAAATAACTAAATAACTAAATAACTAAATAACTAAATAACTAAATAACTAAATAACTAAATAACTAAATAACTAAATAACTAAATAACTAAATAACTAAATAACTAAATAACTAAATAACTAAATAACTAAATAACTAAATAACTAAATAACTAAATAACTAAATAACTAAATAACTAAATAACTAAATAACTAAATAACTAAATAACTAAATAACTAAATAACTAAATAACTAAATAACTAAATAACTAAATAACTAAATAACTAAATAACTAAATAACTAAATAACTAAATAACTAAATAACTAAATAACTAAATAACTAAATAACTAAATAACTAAATAACTAAATAACTAAATAACTAAATAACTAAATAACTAAATAACTAAATAACTAAATAACTAAATAACTAAATAACTAAATAACTAAATAACTAAATAACTAAATAACTAAATAACTAAATAACTAAATAACTAAATAACTAAATAACTAAATAACTAAATAACTAAATAACTAAATAACTAAATAACTAAATAACTAAATAACTAAATAACTAAATAACTAAATAACTAAATAACTAAATAACTAAATAACTAAATAACTAAATAACTAAATAACTAAATAACTAAATAACTAAATAACTAAATAACTAAATAACTAAATAACTAAATAACTAAATAACTAAATAACTAAATAACTAAATAACTAAATAACTAAATAACTAAATAACTAAATAACTAAATAACTAAATAACTAAATAACTAAATAACTAAATAACTAAATAACTAAATAACTAAATAACTAAATAACTAAATAACTAAATAACTAAATAACTAAATAACTAAATAACTAAATAACTAAATAACTAAATAACTAAATAACTAAATAACTAAATAACTAAATAACTAAATAACTAAATAACTAAATAACTAAATAACTAAATAACTAAATAACTAAATAACTAAATAACTAAATAACTAAATAACTAAATAACTAAATAACTAAATAACTAAATAACTAAATAACTAAATAACTAAATAACTAAATAACTAAATAACTAAATAACTAAATAACTAAATAACTAAATAACTAAATAACTAAATAACTAAATAACTAAATAACTAAATAACTAAATAACTAAATAACTAAATAACTAAATAACTAAATAACTAAATAACTAAATAACTAAATAACTAAATAACTAAATAACTAAATAACTAAATAACTAAATAACTAAATAACTAAATAACTAAATAACTAAATAACTAAATAACTAAATAACTAAATAACTAAATAACTAAATAACTAAATAACTAAATAACTAAATAACTAAATAACTAAATAACTAAATAACTAAATAACTAAATAACTAAATAACTAAATAACTAAATAACTAAATAACTAAATAACTAAATAACTAAATAACTAAATAACTAAATAACTAAATAACTAAATAACTAAATAACTAAATAACTAAATAACTAAATAACTAAATAACTAAATAACTAAATAACTAAATAACTAAATAACTAAATAACTAAATAACTAAATAACTAAATAACTAAATAACTAAATAACTAAATAACTAAATAACTAAATAACTAAATAACTAAATAACTAAATAACTAAATAACTAAATAACTAAATAACTAAATAACTAAATAACTAAATAACTAAATAACTAAATAACTAAATAACTAAATAACTAAATAACTAAATAACTAAATAACTAAATAACTAAATAACTAAATAACTAAATAACTAAATAACTAAATAACTAAATAACTAAATAACTAAATAACTAAATAACTAAATAACTAAATAACTAAATAACTAAATAACTAAATAACTAAATAACTAAATAACTAAATAACTAAATAACTAAATAACTAAATAACTAAATAACTAAATAACTAAATAACTAAATAACTAAATAACTAAATAACTAAATAACTAAATAACTAAATAACTAAATAACTAAATAACTAAATAACTAAATAACTAAATAACTAAATAACTAAATAACTAAATAACTAAATAACTAAATAACTAAATAACTAAATAACTAAATAACTAAATAACTAAATAACTAAATAACTAAATAACTAAATAACTAAATAACTAAATAACTAAATAACTAAATAACTAAATAACTAAATAACTAAATAACTAAATAACTAAATAACTAAATAACTAAATAACTAAATAACTAAATAACTAAATAACTAAATAACTAAATAACTAAATAACTAAATAACTAAATAACTAAATAACTAAATAACTAAATAACTAAATAACTAAATAACTAAATAACTAAATAACTAAATAACTAAATAACTAAATAACTAAATAACTAAATAACTAAATAACTAAATAACTAAATAACTAAATAACTAAATAACTAAATAACTAAATAACTAAATAACTAAATAACTAAATAACTAAATAACTAAATAACTAAATAACTAAATAACTAAATAACTAAATAACTAAATAACTAAATAACTAAATAACTAAATAACTAAATAACTAAATAACTAAATAACTAAATAACTAAATAACTAAATAACTAAATAACTAAATAACTAAATAACTAAATAACTAAATAACTAAATAACTAAATAACTAAATAACTAAATAACTAAATAACTAAATAACTAAATAACTAAATAACTAAATAACTAAATAACTAAATAACTAAATAACTAAATAACTAAATAACTAAATAACTAAATAACTAAATAACTAAATAACTAAATAACTAAATAACTAAATAACTAAATAACTAAATAACTAAATAACTAAATAACTAAATAACTAAATAACTAAATAACTAAATAACTAAATAACTAAATAACTAAATAACTAAATAACTAAATAACTAAATAACTAAATAACTAAATAACTAAATAACTAAATAACTAAATAACTAAATAACTAAATAACTAAATAACTAAATAACTAAATAACTAAATAACTAAATAACTAAATAACTAAATAACTAAATAACTAAATAACTAAATAACTAAATAACTAAATAACTAAATAACTAAATAACTAAATAACTAAATAACTAAATAACTAAATAACTAAATAACTAAATAACTAAATAACTAAATAACTAAATAACTAAATAACTAAATAACTAAATAACTAAATAACTAAATAACTAAATAACTAAATAACTAAATAACTAAATAACTAAATAACTAAATAACTAAATAACTAAATAACTAAATAACTAAATAACTAAATAACTAAATAACTAAATAACTAAATAACTAAATAACTAAATAACTAAATAACTAAATAACTAAATAACTAAATAACTAAATAACTAAATAACTAAATAACTAAATAACTAAATAACTAAATAACTAAATAACTAAATAACTAAATAACTAAATAACTAAATAACTAAATAACTAAATAACTAAATAACTAAATAACTAAATAACTAAATAACTAAATAACTAAATAACTAAATAACTAAATAACTAAATAACTAAATAACTAAATAACTAAATAACTAAATAACTAAATAACTAAATAACTAAATAACTAAATAACTAAATAACTAAATAACTAAATAACTAAATAACTAAATAACTAAATAACTAAATAACTAAATAACTAAATAACTAAATAACTAAATAACTAAATAACTAAATAACTAAATAACTAAATAACTAAATAACTAAATAACTAAATAACTAAATAACTAAATAACTAAATAACTAAATAACTAAATAACTAAATAACTAAATAACTAAATAACTAAATAACTAAATAACTAAATAACTAAATAACTAAATAACTAAATAACTAAATAACTAAATAACTAAATAACTAAATAACTAAATAACTAAATAACTAAATAACTAAATAACTAAATAACTAAATAACTAAATAACTAAATAACTAAATAACTAAATAACTAAATAACTAAATAACTAAATAACTAAATAACTAAATAACTAAATAACTAAATAACTAAATAACTAAATAACTAAATAACTAAATAACTAAATAACTAAATAACTAAATAACTAAATAACTAAATAACTAAATAACTAAATAACTAAATAACTAAATAACTAAATAACTAAATAACTAAATAACTAAATAACTAAATAACTAAATAACTAAATAACTAAATAACTAAATAACTAAATAACTAAATAACTAAATAACTAAATAACTAAATAACTAAATAACTAAATAACTAAATAACTAAATAACTAAATAACTAAATAACTAAATAACTAAATAACTAAATAACTAAATAACTAAATAACTAAATAACTAAATAACTAAATAACTAAATAACTAAATAACTAAATAACTAAATAACTAAATAACTAAATAACTAAATAACTAAGATGACGGTGTTTTTGTTCGGTTCTTATGTTGCATTTTAGTTTTATGCAATCTAAAGTACAAATAATACGAAAAGTGATTGGAAAGTAATTTAGCACAAATTTAAAAAACTTTAATAAAACCGGAAAAAACTGAACTAACCAATACATTTTATTATAAAGTTAACATTTGGTTGGATAATCACTATTTTGAGTAATAGCTGTACATCTTCTGGACATACTCTCCACTAGAGACATAAAACACTCCATTGGAGTAGCATATCAGGAATTTTGAGTTTCATTCAAGAAATCGGGCAACGCCGTGTCCAGAAAACGCAGTATACACTATCAGATTTTCGCCAACAAGCTTTACCGCCTCAGATTTGTACTTTGGATTGTGCTGCATGTTTGGAGGGCACAATTCGTATTATTTCCTATTAGATCCGCACCGACAAATGTTCGATTCGCCAACCCAGGCGATATTTTCCCAAAAATCTTGGATTTTTCTAAATGATACTGATAAGATTAAATTTGACACTGTAAGCCATATTTTGATAAGTCTGGCGTATGTTGAACAATGCATTCAAGTAAATTTTTTTCATTGGTTCTTCTTCCTTTGGTTCTTGAGGAAATGCTAATGTCAATTTTTCCCGAAATATCTCTCTGAATCACAGTTGACCTTTTAAATGGATCTGCTACGAAGATTCTATAAATTAGAAAAGTCCGATTTATTGCTTTTTTGTCGGTGTAGGACATTTTGCAACATTTTTAAAGCTCCCATAAGTGCCAATATGGCTTAGTATATTGCACACAATCTGTCTGGATCAATTTATAATGTTTGCAATATCCTCAGCGGTACTTCCACTGTCGTTCAATTGCATAATAACCTGACGCTGCGCCTTAATGCACTATTTTCCTTTAGCAATGTCTAATTATACATTTTGTTAAATAATAACTTCCATTTGAGTAAAAATTGCCGAAACATATCAATTAATTAATTAAAGCGCAAAAAGAAACAGAAAATAACAACTTTTATCAAATGTGCTAAATTTGTGTCCAGCCCAGATTGCGAATTACTTGCAAATACATGAGAGTACGAGAAAAAGGCACAAAAGAATACGAAAAAAATTATGGGGCTTACTGATCACAACATAAGCAACACTAAAAAACAAATATTTGGCGCAGAGTTCATTATCAGAACAAATTATTTGGTACTATAAACAACACATGTGAAGTGTGCTAAACTCGTGGCCACCACTGTAGGTGTTTTTAGTTGGATTATAAAATGTTGTGCCAAATTTAAAGAAAAACGGGTACAATATGTGCATTTTAGAGAGGAAAATGCTAAATCGGGAGCGACATTTGTATGGGGGCTATATCTAAATCTAAACCGATCTTACCCACTATCACCATAGGTGTTTCTCGTTCGATTAAAAAATGTTGTGCCAAATTTAAATAAAATCGGTTACAATATGTGGTTTCTAAAACGAAACAAATGAAATCGGGAGCGACATTTGTATGGGGACTATATCTAAATCTGAACCGATCTAACCCGCTTTTATCACAGGTATTTCTAGTCAGAATATAAGGTGTTATGCAAAGTTTGAAGAAATTCGGGTACTATATGTGCTTTATATGTCCCTAGTCCAACTTTGGACCGATTTCTAAAATATATCCGATTTCCCGATTTTTAATGTTAATACCTCAAAATAATCCTTGGGTCCTTGTCCAATTTCGGGCTTTTACAGAATGTCTACTAGAACAAAAGTTATTGAATTTTGGCCGGTGGATCTTGATTCTGAAGCACTGTTCGCCGTGATCATTGTTGCCATTTCTCTGGACGTTGTAGTTATTGAGCGATCAGACAACTTTGATGTTCAGTCATGAAGATACAATATGATGTTCATTGGGCAAACATGTATTGGGTGTCTTCAAGATCATCCTTGGAGATGATAGGTGATAGGTAGTATACCTAATTCTATTGTCTCGATTGAACACTATCGTAACGAGAGATGTGTGCCCCTAATATATATCCAACTAGTGATTTTTTAAATGACCTATAATTTTAAACTTAAGACAATTTACAAATGTCCTTACCATGCCCATTCGAAAGCTATTTCAGTTTACTTTCCGGTGGCATATAAGACGACACCGCTAAGCTTCAAAGTTTGCAAAAATAAATATAAAATTCCAAGTCAATTATACAATTATTCTACCAAGAGATTTCCTTAGATCACACATTTCTACGACTTGGTACTACTTATATACTTACCAACCTTTGTTTGTGCCAACTTGGTTTTCAATACAGCCACTTCTTTACTTTCATTTTGGTCCAAATCTTAGTCATATTTTTCCTCCATTTCCCAGCAAATCGGTTGCTGCAAAACCTTTACGCCTCCTCAGATGCCGTATAAAGAACAATCCGAGTATATCCTTCAAACTCCCTGCTGACATCGGTTCTATAATGATATGAATATTGCTTTCCTCGCACAAACATCCAATGAAATGTATTCTCACATCGCAAAAAACTCAATGCCTACTAAATTTATACCGACTCCAATCAATATGACTGTGAATACGACTGACACCTGGATGAAAGTATTTGCCAAATTAACACATGTGTACATGTGCGGCTATCTGTTGTCATACTCCAGGGAATATAGAATATATCGGCTTAGTTTTTTTATTCAAAACTACGAAGGTCGTATGATAAGTCTGGTACGTATGGGCAGCTACAATACAAATGGATTCTTCAAGGAGTTTATATGCAGGCAGTCACCACCGAGAATTTTGCATAACGATTTGCATTTCTTTCCTTATAAAATCCAAACAACAAGCAAACTGAACGCTGAAGACTGGCCGATTCGCTTGGAGTTTAGCAAGAAGATATTCAACTGCATTTTTATATCTGACGAGGCGCATTTTGATCTAAATGGCAATGTTAACAAACAAAATTGTCGAATATGGAGTGACTCTAATCCGCAGATACTGCTTGAGACAGAATTGCATTCAGCTGGAATAACAGCGTGGTGTGCCGTTTCATCAAGCTGCTTTGTCGGACCTTACTTGTTATAAGAAAACGGTCGTACTTTTATGGCCAATATAGACCGTTCCTTCAAGATGTTGAAAGGGTTGTTCTTTACAGAACATGAAAGATAATCCCCTTCAACACTGCGTGGTTTCAATAAGATGGTGCAACTTTTCAGACAGATTTCAAGAAACTACACATTTTGTAGGCCCCCAAAGTCTCCCGCCTTACTTCCTTAACAGGAAGTTTACAAAAGAAAACCAACAAATTTGGATTTAAGGCATTCGAAGAACCATTAAAGCATTTCCCGCTGCACTCTCCAGGCGGTAATGAATAACTTTTTTAATAAGATGTCGCCATTAAAAAATAGAAATGTTTTCAAATTAATAAAGATACAATAATTTAATAATTTAATAAACTGACTCTTTTCACCCCAGATACCACATATTTTAAAAGATTTTCTGCTAAATTGGCAAAACCTGTTATATTTCAACTGGAAACAGCTGTGGTGAAACTGTGTTGGATCGGTTCAGATTTATATATAGTTCCCAAACAAATTTCACCCCCGATTTGACTTGTTCCACTCTGTAATCCACGTATTTTAAAAGATTTTTTTTTTTTCAAAACTGACAAAATACCTTATATCAGATCGGTTCAGACTTATATATAGCTCCCATACAAATTTCGTTCCCGGCATGACATTTTCCGCCGCACGCATTTTCACCGAATTTCTTCAAATTGAGCATAACACATTATACTTGAACTGGAAGGGCCTATTGTGAAAGTGGGTCATTTCATTCCATGTTTGGATATACCCCTATACAAATATTCTTCTCGATTCGACAAATTGGATCAGATCATATTAGCATATGATTATGGAACATACAAAAATCCTTTCCGTTCTCACTTTTTTACCGAATTGAATTGTATTCGGATAGAAAGTGGAGTGTATCATAAAGTCGGCCACGACCGACTTTAGCCTTTGTCTACTTATATTTGCATGACTAGCAGTACCCGCTGCTTCGCACGCGAAAAAGAAAGTTATTTGTTAATTTTATCCGTCTTTGTTTTTCGATAGTATTTATTTAATTTTCTTTTGGTGGATATAGATAAATCTAAAATAGTAATTGCACTATTTTAGCTGAACTACTTCGTATGTATAATTTTCTACCAAGTTTTGAACAAAATATTACAACCATTTATATCCTCGATCTCATGTTTCTAGATTCAGCCAGCCAGTTTATAACTTTTAGCACTTCTTTCCCAAAAAGTACACATTTTGAAAAATCACTATAGGTAAAATGTGTTTTTGCTTCCCCTAAAAATATGTACTTTATTTGGTAACACATTTATTCCTTGTTGTCCCGTATCCCCCCTTTTAAGTACAAATTTTGAAATATCCATTTATATTCCGCGCTTACGTAATTAAATGATTGTACAGCATACATACTTTAGTTGGTACTACTTTTATCCCTTGTTGCTCACCCCCTATAAGAAAATTTCAAAAAATCCATTTAGATTGCGCTTTACACGCAGTTTACACTACAAATTTCCCGACTATAGCTGCAATTCTTAAATTGGAACCCTTTTTGTCCCGCCTACCCCCTAAAAAGTACAAATTTCGAACAATTCAATAATACAGCGCTTCTACGTGGTCAGAGGAATTTACATACCAAATTTCACGATTCTAGCTGTAATACTTTAGTTGGTACCATTTTTATCCCTCTCGCCCCCTAAAAATACAAATTTCGAAAAAATCTATTTTTACTTCGTTTCTATATGGTGAGAGGAATTTACATACCACATTTCACGATTCCAGCTGTAATACTTTAGTTGGTACCATTTGTATCCCTTTTTGTGCCGCTCGCCCCTTAAAAGTAAAAATTTCAAAAAAATCTAATTTTACTTCGTTTCTATATGGTCAGAGGAATTTACATACCAAATTTCACGATTCCAGCTGTAATACTTCAGTTGGTACCATTTGTATCCCTTTTTGTGCCGCTCGCCCTTAAAAGTACAAATTTCGAAAAATCTAATTTTACTTCGTTTCTATATGGTCAGAGGAATTTACATACCAAATTTCTCGATTCTAGCTGTAATACTTTAGTTGGTACCATTTTTATAACTTTTTGTCCCGCTCTTCTCTTAAAAGTACAAATTTCGAAAAAATCAAATTCTACTTCGATTCTATATGATCAGAGGAATTTACATGCCAAATTTCACGATTCTAGCTGTAATACTTTAGTTGGTACCATTTGTATCCCTTTTTGTCCCGCTCGGCCCTTAAAAGTACAAATTTCGAAAAATCCCTATTTGTAGCTCGACTGCATGGTCATTGCAAGGAACTCACCGAATTTCATGTTTATAGCTACTGCCGTTTAGTCAGGACGAAGGTTCGATGTTTATCCGTTTTTGTCCCATTTTCCCCCTAAAAGTACGAATTTCGTAAAACCCTTTCTTAGTCGACGTCTGCGTCATATTTGGGAACTACCCTGAAAATTTCATGACCCTGGCTTCTGCCGTTTGGTCTGGGGCTGGTCAATGATAAGTCAGTCAGTCAGTAACGCAACTCTTTTTAGATATTTTAGATATTTGGTATGCGCATTCCCCTTATAGCACCATAACGTGATTCTTATTTGTAGGGGGTGAAATGGGGCAAAATGGGATAAAAATGGTACCTACCAATCGACAACAACTAGCAACAAGATATTCGGTGTGTGCATTGATCTAATTGAGTGGATACATAATATAAAAGTATTTATTCCAAATTCGCACTGTTAAGGGCTAAAATTGGAATAGAGGGATAAAAATAGTACCAAGCTAACGGCTACACCTAGAATAATGAAATCCGGTGTATCCCTCTAATTACATAGACATGTAAAATAATTAGATTTTCGAAAGTCGTACTTAAAAGGCGATAAAATAGGAAAAAGAGGATAAAAATTGTGAATTTAGCAAAATTTTACTAAACTTAAGTAAAATTTTCCTAAAACTAAGCAAATTTTTTCTCGAACCAAGTAAATTTTTACTAAATCTAAGTAAAATTTTACCTAAATTTTCCTAAATCTAAGTAAATTTTTGCTAAATTTAAGTAAAATTTTCCTAAAACTAAGTAGATTTTTACTCAAACCAAGTAAATTTATACTAAATCTAAGTAAAATTTTGCCGAAATTTTCCTAAAACTAAGTCAGTTTATACTCAAATCAAGTATATATTTACATGAACTGAGGACAATTTTTAACTAATTTTTTCCTCAAAACAAGTGACCTTTTACTTAAACTAAGAAAAATTTTACTTGATACAATGAAAAGACATAAAATAAGTTCAATTTAACTGAAAAATTCAAACAAATGATTTTGCTTCAGAGTATGCAAAACTAGTACAAACAAGTATGGAAAGGCTAAAGTCGGGCGGGGCCGACTATATGATACACTCCACTTTCTATCCAAATACTATTCAACTCAATTCAAAAGTGAAAACGGGAAGAACTTTTGTATGTTTCCTAATTATAGGCTAGTATGACTTGGTCCAATTTGTCAAATCGAAATGAAAACGGGAAGGATTTTTGTATCCTGTAAATGTATGTGTTTGACAAAAAATTTTAAATCGGAAAGGACAATTGTATGGGGGTATATTTAAATCTGGAACGAAATAGGTGAATATGTATAGTTTGGGAGTTACATTTGTATTTGGGCTATATCTAAATCTGAAACGATCTTACCCACTTTCACCATAGGTTTTTTACTTGGATTATAAGCTGTTGTGCCAAATTTAAAGGAAACCGAGTACAATATGTGGTTTCTAAAGCGGCAGAAGTCAAATCGGGATCGACATTTGTATGGGGCTATATCTTAATCTGAACCGATCTTACCTAATTTCTGTATATGTGTTTCTAGTTGGATTATAAGATGTTGTGTCAAAATTAAAGATAATCGAGTACAATATGGGGTTTCTAGAGCGGAAAATGTCAAATCGTGAACGAGATTTGTATGGGGGTTATATCTAAATCTGAACCGATCTTACCCAAATTCTGCACAAGTGTTCTTAGTGTGATTATAAGATGTTGTGCCACATGTGAAGAAAATCGAGTACAATATGTGATTTCTAAAGTGGCAAAAGTCAAATCGGGAGCGACATTTGTATTGGGGCTATATTTGAATCTGAACCGATCTTACCGAATTTCTGCACAGGTGTTTTTAGTTCGATTATAAGATGCTGTGCTAAATTTAAAGAAAATCGGGTACAATATGTGGTTTCTAGAGCGGAAAATGTCAAATCGGGAGCGACATTTGTATGAGGGCTATATCTAAATCTGAACCGATTTGCCTCAAATTAAATAGCGTTCGTCCTTGATCCACAAAACTTATTTGTGTAAATTTTTGTTAAGATCGGACTACAATTGCGACCTGTAATTTGATTACAACAATAGATGGACAGACGGGCAGACAGACGCACATTGCTAAATCGACTCAGAAAGTGATTCTAAGTCGATCGGTATACTTAACAATGGGTCTATCTCGTTTCCTTTTGGGTGTTACAAACAAATGCACGAAGACTTAATACTCTCGTGGAGTGTATAAAAATGGCAACAAGAAATATTTCTCAAAAGGTTCATGATACCTCTGCCATAAAGAGTTGAGGTATTACACCATGATAGCTGCGAAGGCAAGATAGGCGCCTTCGCAGTGGTTGTGTAGAAAAATACTTGAATTATTTAAGAAATAAGTCTCTGCAAACGAACGAGAATTGCTTCTTAGATTAATATTCAAGAATTTTCTAAACAATTTCAAGTGATTTTTTCTAAGTTCATTAATAACATATCATTATAATAAATGTAATATTCAATATTAATATTCATTATAATAAATGTATGAAGAACTCGGCATAAATTTCAGTAAACACATTAACTTAATTTTAAGAAAAAACTCATTTTTTAGTTAAAATTTCTTAAATGAAATTTTTTCGATAAAAACAAATTTTTATATTTTTCTTACTTAAAACCTTGGAAATTTTAATATTTTTCTTACTGAAAACCTTGGAAATTTTCTTCCACACAAGTATGAATTTACTCAATTGTAAGAATTTTTTATTAGATTCAATGAAATGTTTTTAAGTAAATTTACTAATAAATTAATAAATAAGGAAAATTTACTCATACTTAGTAAATTTTTCTACTTTTAAGGGAATTTTTACTGAACTGGAGTAAAATTGTTGAACTAAATTGGAGTATGGATTGTACTCAAATTTAGGAATGCTATTTTTCTGCGTGTGGCATCATGGAATTCGGTGTATACATTCCTCTAACTGCATAGACTCACAAAATAAAACGATTTTTCCAAATTCGTACTCTTTATCTTTAAGACAAACATGAGTAGAATCATAAACTTAGGTTATCTTGCGCTGTGTGCCTGAGAGATAATGGATTTTCAAAATCTGAAATTTCGGAATTAAAATATAATGGAAATACAACCAACCAAATGTTACTGCACTTCTACGAACATCGACAGCCTTTGTGGAATGCAAGCCATAGTTTTTATACACTACAACCCTTCGTGGAATAGGGTATTATAAGTTAGTTTCGCGCCAAATGTTTGTAACACCAAGAAATAATCGAGCTAGACCCACCTTTAAGTATACCGATCGGCTTAGAATCACCAGCTGAGTCGATTTAACGATGTCTGTCTGTCCATCTGTCTGTCCGTCCGTCTGCTGTCCATCTAAGCTTGTTCGCACTCTACAGGTCGGAATTGTTGCCCGATTGTCATGAAACTTGACAGAAGTTATTTTTTCTACAAAAGGGCCATCGGTATTGAATTTGGAGGAAATCGGTTCAGATTTAGATATAGCCCCCATACACATGTCGATCCCGATTTGACTTTTTTCGCTCTAGAAACCACATATTGTACCCGATTTTCTTTAAATTTGGTACTACATCTTATAATCCAACTAGAAACACCTAAGCAAAAATTGGGTAAGATCGGTTCAGATTTAGATATAGCCCCCATACAAATGTCGCTCCCGATTTGACTTTTTCCGCTCTAAAATCCAGATATTTTCTTTAAATTTGGTACAACATCTTATAATCCAACTAGAAACACCTAAGCAGAAATTGGGTAAGATCGGTTCAGATTTAGATATAGCCCCCATACAAATGTCGCTCCCGATTTGACTTTTTCCGCTCTAAAATCCAGATATTTTCTTTAAATTTGGTACAACATCTTATAATCCAACTAGAAACACCAAAGCAGAAATTGGGTAAGATCGGTTCAGATTTAGATATAGCCCCCATACAAATGTCGCTCCCGATTTGACTTTTTCCGCTCTAAAATCCACATATTGTACCCGATTTTCTTTAAATTTGGTACAACATCTTATAATCCAACTAGAAACACCTATGCAGAAATTGGGTAAGATCGGTTCAGATTTAGATATAGCCCCCATACAAATGTCGCTCCCGATTTGACTTTTTCCGCTCTAAAATCCACATATTGTACCCGATTTTCTTTAAATTTGGTACAACATCTTATAATCCATCTAGAAACACATAAGCAGAAATTGGGTAAGATCGGTTCAGATTTAGATATAGCACCCATACAAATGTCACTCCCGATTTGACTTTTTCCGCTTTTGAAACCACATATTGTACACGCTTTTCTTTAAAATTAGAAACTAGAAACACCTATGCTAAAAGTGGATAATATCGGTTCAGATTTAGATATTGCCACCATACAAATGTCGCTCCGCATTTCACTTTTTCCGCTTTAGAAACCACATCTTGTACCCGATTTTCTTCAAATTTGGCTTAACACCTTATCATAAAACTAGAAATACCTATGCTGAAAGTGGGTAAGATCGGTTCAGATTTAGATATAGCCCTCATACAAATGTTGCTCCCGAATGTTAAACCGATTTTCGCCAAACTTTACATATTATATTTCACCAATAAACATACATGGTGAAAGCGGATCATATCGTTCCAGGTTTCAATATACCCCCATACAAATGTCCTTTCCAATTTAACATTATTTGTCAAACACATACATTTACAGGATTCAAAAATCCTTCCCGATTTCACTTTTGTACCGAATTGAATTGTAGTGACGTATATAGTCGGCTCCGTCCTTTCCATACTTTTGGGGAGATGCCCATATGTCCATACTTTGGTATAACATAAATGGCGCCCATTCTGCTCTATTACAGCTCTAGAAACTACATCTTACCTCGGATCTTCATCAAATTTTGCAGATCATTCTATGTTTCAACTAGGAATACCTACCGTGAATGAGAAATATTGGCGCATGTTTTGGCACAGGCCTCAAGTGTTGTTATAGGCCCCCTTCAAATGTCCGTCCGATTCATCCAATTACTTCTGTATAATCTGTATTTGTCTTTGGATCTTGATCAATTTTTCCAGATCATGTTATATTTACTTTACTCGGAATATCTGCTAGAAAATTGGATCAATTTTTTTATTATTTACCATATTCATTAAATTTGGCTAAAGATGAATTTATAGTAACTGTATAATTTATATGAACTACATAAAATTGCTCCCATGAA
Source organism: Polietes domitor (assembly GCA_947397865.1). Taxonomy (NCBI): domain Eukaryota; kingdom Metazoa; phylum Arthropoda; class Insecta; order Diptera; family Muscidae; genus Polietes; species Polietes domitor. The sequence continues at coordinate 26,287 of CANDYM010000572.1, forward strand.
ATGCCTGGGTTTAGTAATCAAAACGAGGTATATACGCAGGGAGTGGTGTAGGGTATTATATAGTCGGCCCGCCCGACTTTAGCCTTTCCTTACTTGTTTTAATTTCTATTTGATAGTTATGACCCATTTAATAAAATGTGTAAAATTGTAAACGTTACGGTGTTTGAACACTTTCCAATATTTTTCAAAAACATTTCGTCTAACATAATATCTTGCAATACCAAACACATTCACCAAATGTCATCAAAATCGGAAGACCTTCGAAAATTTCTCGTTCGTTTTCCTCTTACATGAAGGTAATCGGGTCCATTTTAGGTGCCCTATGTGCCTAATCGGTCCACGCCTATATTTCTTCATAATTTCCTTTACACGCACTAATGAATAGCCAAGTTTTAGCCAAAAACCGTGCGATCGGTTTAGAATCACCTGCTGAGTCAATTTTACGATATCTCTCCATCCGTCGCCATGAAATTTGATATTAAATATACAAAAACGAATCAGATTTAGATAAGGTCCCATACAAATGTAGCTCCGATTTGCTCTACATATTACTGAATCCACATTTTACATCGGATCTAGGTCATATTTCCCTGTGAAAGTGAACTACATCGGTCCATGTTTTGGTATAGCCCCCAAAAATCACGCTATCACCGCTCTAGAACCCACATTTTACATTTTTCCGGATCATGTTATATTTCAACTAAGACCACCTACCGCGGAAGTGGAATATGTGGGTTTAATGGTCCAATAACTCCAACATCCCAAAATCTGTCTTCTCTGATACATAGAAATGGACCAATTTTAACGGCTAACAAAGCCTTCAAGCGGAAAATGAGCTTAACCGAACTTCTTACGAGTCCCTCGAACATTGGGTTATTTGAATATGTAGTATTTTGTCTTTATTGCGAAGAGATGGAATGGCATCGCATGGAATGCGAAATGCAAATAAGCTCACATGAAATCATTCCAAAAATGGCAAACCAGTCCAACATAAACGTGTGTGAACAGACCCCGCCAACCCAGTCCCGTGGAGATGATACAACGACAACCACTTCCTTTCTTCCGGACCCTCTATCAACGAATCCTCATCTATGGAAGGAATACTGTCCTGATAATGATAAAGCCTAAGCTGCTCTCTCATATGCTGCTGATGTTAATATTAACACTGTTGTTGTTGTTGTTGCTGCTGCTGTTGTTGGTAGTGGTGTTGGCGATGGTATTTGGGTTGCTGCTGCTTGTTCCTTTTTCAGTTCGTGTGTGCTTTTTGGGGGGTAATCGATATTTTATATATACAATTTGTAGGGAATCATTCAGATGTATGTAGGCATGTGTACAACGCGGGATGATGGTCGGCCTCAATGATTGCCACTGCCTACAAGTGGAACTGGGTGGGGCTGTTGTAGTTGCTCCTGTGCCTGCTGCCGCTACCGACTTTGTTGTTGTCTGTTGCTCATCAGAACGTTTGTTGTGCGTTTAATTTTGGTGTCACCGAATGAAATATGTCGCTGGTGATGCCTGGCGACCGGTTTTCCGTTTTTCGTGTTCCGGCGGGAATGGGGTGGGGGCGGTGCTTTCTTTTTTTGGTACTTCTGGTATGTTTGTGGCCTTATTGTAAACGTTTCTAACGCTGAAATATGTGGGTGTATTTCAAGGAGAGTATTTGTCAGCAGCTGCGTTCGTTCGAAAATGGCTCCAGAAACACAAAATTGAACAACGACATATATTTGGAGGGTATTAGATAAAACTCTTTAAAGCTCGAGGGAAGGGAAATATAAGACGGTGCGTGTGTGTGTTATATATACATATATATACCTAACTAGCGGGTATTATATATATAGTATATGTATTTCATCCCTTTAAAGACACTGCAAAAAGTGCCACAATACCCACAGATATTTTGTGGAAAAGGATACACAACTGGTGGAATTGACTTAAAGGTTTATGTTTAAAGCTGTCACATTTGTAGCGTTTATTCAAGGATTTATCCTTATCCTTAGTTTTTGTGGTTGTTTGATTAGTGATCGATTTGATTGATTTTTATGTGTTCTGAATGTAATACATTCGAATTCCAGCTATTTTGATCAATTTATTTCTTCTTACGAATAACACTTTCGTTTTGGTAATGTAAAGTAAGAGAATCACACTCAACTATACACATATCGGTCATATATGTATTTCCTTATCCTGTGAGGGGACAAATCATCAGAGGGGTCGTGGTCAAATTCTAAGACGATTTAACCATGTCCGTCTGTCTGTTGAAAACACGCTAGCAGCCGAATGAAATGAGCTAGGAAGTTCAAATTTCAAATTTGAAAGTGGGCCCAGACAAGGACTGAAAACACCTCCTAATATTTAGACTATTTAATCATTTTTTTAATTTCTGCTTTATTTGCATTTGCAATTTTAAAGCTCCAAAAAATAAATAAAATCTTTAGCGGGCGAAATAGGACCAAAAAGGAATAAAAATGGTACCAATGATATGCCAACAGCTAGTAACATGAAATTTGAAATGTACATCCCTCTAATTGCGTAAATACTTAAAATAAAGAGATTTTTCCAAATGCGTACCTTTAAGGGATACAATTGGAATAGAGGGAGGGAATGGTACCACCAAACCTCAGACGTTGAAATCATGAAATTCGGTGAATACATTCATCTGACTGTGAAGATGCGAAATAAAAACGATTTTTTCGAAATTTGTACTTTTAGACTAACAATATTATGATAGTTCAGGATATTTTTAGTGTAAACAAGTAAGGAAAGGCTAAAGTCGGACGGGCCCGACTATTTGATACACTCCACTTTTTATCTGAAACAATTCAATTCGGTAAAGAATTGAAAACGGAAAGGATTTTTGTATGCTTCGTAATCATAGGCTAATATGACCAGACCCAATTTGTCAAATCGAGAAGAATATTTGTATCGGGGCTCTATCAAAATACGGAATGACCAACTTACTCAATATGTTCTTCCAGTACAAGTATAACGCGTTATGCTCACTTTGAAGAAATTCTCTTTCTGGGGCGGAAAAAGTCAAGTCGAGATCGAAATTTTTATTGGAGCTATATATAAATCTAAACCGATCTGACCTATTTTCACCACAGGTGTTCCTAGTTGAAATATAAGAGATACTGCCAATTTTGAAGACAATCTGATAAAATATGTAGTTTCTAGAGCGGAAAAGTCAAATTGGGAACGAAATTTGTATGGGAGCTATTTTCACCACAGGTGTTCCTAGTTGAAATATAAGATATACTGCCAATTTTGAAGACAATCTGATAAAATATGTGGTTTCTAGAACGGAAAAAGTCAAGTTGGGAGCGAAATTTGTATGGGAGCTATATATAAATCTGAACCGATCTGACACATTTTTACCACAGGTGTTTCTAGCTGAAATATAAGATGTTTTGCCAAATTTGAAGAAGATCTGTTAAAATATGTGGTTTCTAGAGCAGAAAAAGTCAAATCGAGAGCGAAATTTGAATGGGAGCTATATATAACTCTAAACCGATCTGACCTATTTTCACCACTGGTGTTCCTAGTTGAAATATAAGAGGTACTGCCAATTTTGAAGACAATCTGATAAAATATGTGGTTTCTAGAGCGGAAAAAGTCAAATTGGGAGCGAAATTTGAATGGGAGCTATATATAAATCTAAACCGATCTGACCTATTTTCACCAAAGGTGTTCCTAGGTGAAATATAAGATGTACTGCCAATTTTGAAGTCAATCTGATAAAATATGTGGTTTCTAGAGCGGAAAAAGTCAAATTGGGAGCGAAATTTGTATGGGAGCTATATAGAAATCTGAACCGATCTGACACATTTTTCCCACAGGTGTTCCTAGCTGAAATATAAGATGTATTGACAATTTTGAAGAAGATCTGGTTAAATATGTGGCTTCTAGAGCAGAAAAGGACAAATCGAGAGCGAAATTTGAATGGGAGCTATATATAAATCTAAACCGATCTGACCTATTTTCACCACAGGTGTTCCTAGTTGAAATATAAGATGTACTGCCAATTTTGAAGACAATCTGATAAAATATGTGGTTTCTAGAGCGGAAAAAGTCAAATTGGGAGCGAAATTTGAATGGGAGCTATATATAAATCTAAACCGATCTGACCTATTTTCACCAAAGGTGTTCCTAGGTGAAATATAAGATGTACTGCCAATTTTGAAATCAATCTGATAAAATATGTGGTTTCTAGAGCGGAAAAAGTCAAATGGGGAGCGAAATTTGTATGGGAGATATATATAAATCTGAACCGATCTGATACATTTTTACCACAGGTGTTTCTAGCTGAAATATAAGATGTGTCGCCAATTTTGAAGAAAATCAGTTTTAATATTTTGAAAAGAGTCAAATCGGGCGTGAAATTCGTATGTGGGCTAGATCTAAATCTGAACCGATTTTCTTCAAATTAAATAGCGTTCGTCCTTGTACCGAAAAACTTCGTTGTTCGAAGTTTCATTTATTTCTGTCCTCCCTTTTGGGTGTTACAAACAAATACACAAAGACATAACACTCTAATGGAATGTACAGGGTTTTCCAACAAGAGGTGTTATTCTGGTACTCAAAGAAAAATTACATTTTTTTAAATAAATGATCGGATGTTTACTTCATAATAAAGAGGAAGGTATGTCGTTAATAATGAAAAACAACATCAGCCAAATGGCCACCACGACCACGCTTAGAAGACCATATCCTTTTCATGAAATTTTCCATAACCAAATCGCAAAGTGGCTGCCCTATGTCCTCGGTAGCCTCACACATTATATCTTTGAGGTCTTTAATCGATGCTGGGCTGTTGGCGTAGACCTTATCTTTCACATGGCCCCAAAGGAGGAAGTCGCAATGTGTTAAATCACAAGATCTCGGAGGCCAATTGTGATCACCTCTTCGAGAGATAACACGGTCCGGAAACTTTTCCCGTAAAAGAGTAATGGTTTCGTTGCTTGTGTGGCACGTTGAAAGTAAACGTCTTGTTGAAAGTAAACGTTGTCCAGATCAATGCCATACAACTCCGACCATAAAAATCATTAATCATCTTTCGATAGCGCAATCCATTCACCGTAACTGTTGATCCAACCTCATTTTCGAAAAAGTAAGGTCCAATGACCCTGCCGGACCCTAAACTGCACCAAACAGTCACACGATGAGGATGGAGAGGCTTCTCAACAATAACTCTTGGGTTTTCCGAGCCCCAGATGCGACAATTTTGCTTGTTGACGTAGCCACCGAGGTGGAAATGGGCATCATCAGTCAAGATGATTTTTCAATGGAAGTCCGGATCATTTTCATTCATCTCAAGGACCCAATCAACATAGACATGGCGTTGCTGACGATCCATTTTTAGTAACGGCGTAGTTTCTACTTGTCAAATGTCAAAGAATAAAAGCTTCAAAAGTGACAGCTACCGAAATACCGGGTGATTCAAAATAGCACCTCTTGTTGGAAAACCCTGTATAATGACAACAGTGCTGCCTCAAAATACAAATATAGGTTATTTTGAAGGAATTTTATTAACTAATCTGTCAAATGCGCTCACTTTCTCTTATAAAATTAGGAATTGACTATCTGGTGAGAGTAGAAATTCACAGTCTACTTTCAAAAGTTTTATATTTCAAAAAACCTCTTAATTTAAAATATGCTGACATACAGCCGAAATCACTTATGCCGGTTATAACAACGAAAATGTCGAAAATTGCATATTCATTAGGATAGTATCGCTTGTAACGACAATCGTTTATAACGATCGAAACTCACAGGTCCCTTTAATGTCGTTATCAGCGACTTCGACTGTTTATTTATTTTCCGATTCTTGAAAAAAGTTTTGAAGTTGAATTTATCTCATATTTAAAAATTTATAAAAATAAATTCTTTAAAACATGATTTCAACTTTTTTGTTATCTTCTAATATATAAAAATCAATGTGTGTCTGTATGTTGCGTATAGGACGCCAAACCGGCGGACCGATTCGCCTGAAAATTTTACTGTATCTATCTTACTGACAGAGGATGGTACCTGGATAGTCTAGGTCATAATAGGACAAAGGGGGGTGGTACCTCCCACACAAAAAATATTTTAAAACTATCACAACAGGCATACCGATGGGTGGATTCGCTCGATAATTTTACAGCAGCTAACTTCTGGGCAAGGGATGGTTCCAGGATATACTAGGTAACTATAAGAAAAGAGGCGTGGCACCGCCCACACAAACTATATTTTAAAACTATTATTAAACACATTCCGAAGTGCGGATTCTCTTGAAAATTTTATTGTGACTAACTTCTGAACAGACGATAGTTTGTGAATGGTGACTATACAATGGTCATGATACCAAAGGGCGTGAGACTGCCCACACCAACTATATATAAAATTATCACAAAAAACGTAACGAATGGCGGATTCTCTTGAAAATTTTACTGTATCTAGCCTGTGGAAAGGGTATGTTTTCTGGCTATAATAGGGGAAGACACGACAAATGGGCATGTTTATGGGCATTACCGTACACCCAAACAACGCAGAATGTTATTATTTGAGAATGTTATAAGTTAACGTGAGAGGACCCACTCCAGTTTCAAATTTAAGAGTAGTTGAGAGAGGCGTTTCAGAAACTGGGAGACCACATTAATGTATGCTTCTGTCAGCTGTCATCCTCTCCAGATACGAACTTTGTTTGCGACAATATTAAGAACTTGCTCGCCATCTAACCCAAAAGACCTGTGGGAAAAATTCAAACAGGATATGAGTGAGGACATTTAGCATTATTATCGCACCGTTACGATTCTATATTTTTGAGATTAACATTTTCAACGATACACTGATAAAAATTTAAGACATATGCCCCGCCATCAGCAATAAATCTCTTAATCAACTTGGAATGGTGATGCCATATGCAGTAACAAATGACAGCGGCGGCCTTTTTTTCTCGATGCACAGTTAAAACCTTTCTCATCAGTTTGGTATTAGCGCACATCCGCTCTCAAAATGGGATATCATTAGTTATTGATCCCCCGGTATTGCTGCTACATTATTGGATGGAGGACGAACGGCACATTCAGCGTTGAAATTGCCACGGAATTGCAATTTGTCGATAATATTGGCAAAAGTTCAGGAATGGCGAAAATGTTCAAAACATGCAAGCTGATTGTGTGAGATGACTGGACCATGGCACATAAGAAATCCCTACAAGCGCTTAATCGGACACTTCAAGATTTAAGATCAAATACACAACTATTAGGTGGAACTAGCTGGAGACTTCTGGATTACTTCCAGTAATTCCAAAATCAGCACCCACATCGATGGCGATATGTCCAAAAAATTTATCTGACCAATATGCGTTTACGTCTGCATCACGCTGACTCTGCAGCTAATTTTTCGAATCATCTACTGGATGTTCTCATAGAAATAATTACCATAATTAATTAACTCTCTAATAAATGTTTCTTCTAAATGTTTTATTTTCTGAAAAAATTACTTAAATATTCATGAAGTTTTTATATTTTAAAAACGTAACTTATTAATTTAATTAAATAAGTATTAATTTAAACTAATTTACAGAAGTAAAAATATACAAAACAAAAATTGTGAGCTGCAAAGTTACATACATAGGAAGACGAAAACTCGTGCAACGCCGTGTACAAAAAGCTAGTACGAAATAAAATATTTTACTTTAATAAAATTCGAATGTTGTATTTGAAAAAAAAAAAACTTTTTTCTGGTACCTCCCACACAAATTGTCATAAGCATTGGTTAAAATAAAAGTGATATTCGAAATCATTTGAAATTGGACATTTATTTATGCTTCTAGTACTTCCGACACATTTGTCCCTATCCTAGGTAAATCTACTATTATATTGCAGTTTTTACAACTGCAGAAGCGGGAAAATTTTTCCACGAAATTTCTAGTACCTTCCACACAAATAATCTGGCCCTGCGTAAAATTATAGTTCGTATAACTCCTGAACATATGCTCTCTGAGAGTGAGGGTATATATAAGTTGATTTAACTGACTGAAACTCATTTACTAGTTATACCCTCACTCTACAGAGTGTGAGGGTATATATCATTTGGGACAGAAAAAAGTGTGACGCATTAAAGGAGTGACTTAAGACCCTAAGTATGTTTGGACCAAATCCGTTTCACGACTTTTTTAGGTGTTTGAGCCATGTCCGTCCGTCTGGCTGGCTGGTGTACACGATAACTCTTGGAGGGTGTTAATGAATCGATTCAAACTTTGCACATGGTAATATTTTTCCCAAACTTAGTTTAAGTTCGAAGATGGGCGAAATTGCCAAGCCCCTTCTGGTACCTCCCCACAAATAGCCCATATTCCAATGATAAATTAAGGTTGTGTTTTCGGATGACGATTGAAATTCTACACGAACGAATGATACCTGACGAACGACTCATAAATTGGGTTTTTATAACACGTTTAAAAGCTTTCGTGTTATGATTTAAAATTATAAAAGCTTTCTTTTATTTGTCAATCAACAATATTGCCATCAAGATTTTTTGTCATTCTTTGATAATTTTATTCATCGAAAAACAAAATTTTATATGTAAAAGAAGGCAACTCTAATAACTGCCAGAAAAAATTATTTGTTTATAAAATAATTATTTCAAATAGTTTCTGTAAATATCTTTTGTGGACATAATTGTGCTAAAATACGATATTTGTTCCAGTTGCCCCTTTCCAACGTTATGCTAGGAGCAGGAGGAAGGATAGTGTTCGTTTAAATGTACATATATGTGATGACTAGCAGTACCCGCTGATTCGCACGCGAAAAAGCCAGTTATTTCTTAATTTTATCCGTCTTTGTTTTTGGATAGTATTTATTTAATCTTCTTTTGGTCGATATAGATAAATCTAAAATAGTAATTTGGAAACCTCCTATTAGCTAGAACTCACACACAGTCAAAGGAATGTGCTTGTCGATATGCACTATTTTAGCTGAACAAAATACATATTACAACTATTTACATATATCCTCGATTTCATGTTTCTAGATTCAGCCAGCCAGTTTATAACTTTTAGCACTTCTTTCCCAAAAAGTACACATTTTGAAAAATCGCTATAGGTAATATGTTTTTTTGCTTCCCCTAAAAATATGTACTTTATTTGGTAACACATTTATTCCTCGTTGTCCCGTATCCCCCCTTTTAAGTACAAATTTTTAAATATCCATTTTCCCTTTTCGTCCGGCGCACCCCTTAAAAGTACAAATTTCGAAAAATCAAACTACTGCGCTTCTATATGGTCAGAGAAATTTACACACTAAATTTCACGATTCTAGCTGTAATACTATAGTTGGTACCATTTTTATCCCGCTCGCAACTTAAAAGTACAAATTTCGAGAAATCCATTTATGTTGCAAGTCTACGTTGTCAGAGACATTTAAATACAAAATTTCACGACTATAGCTGAAATATTTTAGTTAGTACTATTTTTATCCCGCTCATTGTTTATAAGTACAAAATTAGCAAAATTCGTTTAGATTTGCGCTTCTCGTTGTCAATGGAACTTACACACCACATTTCACGACTATAGCTCCAATACTTTAGTTGGTACTACTTTTATCCCTTGTTGCTCACCCCCTATAAGAAAATTTCAAAAGATCCATTTAGATTGCGCTTTACACACAGTTTACACTCCAAATTTCCCGACTATAGCTGCAATTATTAAATTGAAACCCTTTTTGTCCCGCCTACCCCCTAAAAAGTACAAATTTCGAACAATTCAATTATACTGCGCTTCTACATGGTCAGAGGAATTTACCTACCACATTTCACGATTCTATCTGTAATACTTTAGTTGGTCCCATTTTTATCCCTTTTTGTGTCGCTCGTCCCTTAAAAGTACAAATTTCGAAAAATCCAATTTTACTTCGTTTCTATATGGTCAGAGGAATTTACATACCAAATTTCACGATTCTAGTTGTAATACATTAGTTGGTACCATTTTTAACTTTTTTGTCCCGCTCGGCCCTTAAAAGTACAAATTTCGAAAAATCCCTATTTGTAGCTCGTCTGCATGGTCATGGCAAGGAACTCAGGACGAAGGTTCGATGTTTATCCCTTTTTGGGCCATTTTATCCCCTAAAAGTACGAAATTCGTAAAACCCTTTTTTAGTCGACGTCTACGTCATATTTGGGAACTACCCTGAAAATTTCATGACCCTGGCTTCAGCCGTTTGGTCTGGGGGCTGGTCAATATTACGTCAGTCAGTAACGCAACTCTTTATACACTCCACGAGAGTATTATGGCTTTGTGCATTTGTTTGTAACACCCAAAAGGAAGCGAGATAGACCCGATTTAGCAATGTCCGTCTGTCTGTCCATCTATTGTTGTAATCAAATTACAGGTCGCAATTATAGTCCGATCTTAACAAAAATTGGCAAAAGTAAGTTTTGTGGATCAAGGACTAACGCTATTTAATTTGAGGCAAATCGGTTCAGATTTAGATATAGCCCCCATACAAATGTCGCTCTCGATTTGATTTTTGCCGCTCGATTTTCTTTAAATTTGGCACAACAGCTTATAATCCAACTAGAAACACCTTTGCTAAAATTGGGTAAGATCGGTTCAGATTTAGATATAGCCCTCACAAAAGTGTCGCTCCCGATTTGGCATTTTCTGCACTAGAAACGACATATTGTACCCGATTTTCTTAAAATTTGACACAACAGCTTATAATCAAACTAGAAACACCTATGCAGAAAGTGGGTAAGATCGGTTAAGATTTAGATATAGCCCCCATACAAATGTCGCTCCCGATTTGACTTTGCCGCTTTAGAAACCACATATTGTACTCGATTTTCTTTAAATTTGGCACAACAGCTTATAATCCAAGTAAAAAAAACCTATGATGAAAGTGGGTAAGATTGGTTCAGATTTAGATATAGCCCCATACAAATGTCGTTCCCGATTTGACTTTTGACGCTTTAGAAACCACATACTTTACTCGATTCTCTTTAAATTTTGCACAACAGCTTATAATCCAAGTAAAAACCTGTGGTGAAAGGGACTAAGATCGGTTCAGATTTAGATACAGCGCAAATACAAATGTTGCTCCCAAATGTTTAACCGATTTTGGCCAAACTATACATATAATATTTCACCTATTTCGTTCCAGATTTCAATATACCCCCATACAAATGTCCTTTCCGATTTAACATTTTTTGTCAAACACATACATTTACAGGATACAAAAAACATTTCCGTTTTCACTTTTTCACCGAATTAAATTGTATTCGGATTGAAAGTGGAGTGTATCATAGAGTCGGCCCCGCCTGACTTTAGTCTTTCCTTACTTGTTTATATATATAGATTCTTTTCATTTCTGAAGGAACACGAATGGGTTTTTCTAATCGTCCATATGTGACATTTGTGACGATTGGTTTCGTGTTGTGGAAACCCAAAAATTCAGAAAAGCAAACGAAAGCTTTTGTGTTTTAATCAAAAATTCACATTCGTTATACAGAAACGCAAATCAACTTTCAACTTACGTCGTTTTGACTAATACAATGAGTGAATCGTCATCCAGAAACAGACCCTAAAACCCATATAACTTCCACACGGATAATCGGAATCAGCTATATATTGGTATTTGATAATGTTTTTGTAATCAATTTAAGTGTACTAAATATTGCGGGTTTTAACACGCCCCTTCCAATACCTCCCACACAAATCACGCAAAACTACGTAAAATTAGAGCTGTCATAACTTCTATATTAATGATGGAAAACTGTGAAATTTGATATTTAGCAATGTTTTTTAGTGGTTACATTTGCATGGAATATGGTCGAAATTGCCACGCCCCAATAAAACCAATGTAACATCTATATGGATAGCCAAAATCATCAATTGGGAAAATATTCCTATGTGCAAATTTTGAATAGATTCCTTCACTCCTTTCCGCCAGCCACATAGACAGACGGTCGGATATGTTCAAACAGCTTAAAAAGTAGTGAAACGGATTTGGTATAATCATACTTAGGGTCTAAAGTGATTCCTTTAATGCGCTACACTTTTTTCCCAAATGATATGCACCCTCCTGTTCTGTAGTGTAATTGACCCATCCCATAAAGTTATTCTTGGTAGATCGGTATAAAAAGCAATTTATCTGCCTCTCCGCCTTTTGGGTCTAAATTGATTCAACGCAATTGCGTTAAATATATTTGAATGAGCCTAATTACAAGACACTTTGATTTTAAAGAAAGTTTGTAATTTCATTCGGAATGACTTTTTTCTTTAGCAAAAAATTCCAGGCCGTCCCATACTTTATTAAAAACAACACACCGTTTCTCTACCTTCGAAGAGGACATTGTCACCGATGATGATTAATTACTAATCCCTGCGTTCTTATGCAAATGCGAGTATTTTGTTTTCAAAATCATTACAAAAATTTCACTCAACAATTCGAATAAGTCTTATAGTAATTTTCACAAATTGTTCCCCCATGACTATTATTGTTGAACGTGTGTACGTACATGCACACATACAACTATGTGGAGAAGAAGGTGGATTGTATCCTTGAACAATAGGCCGTATAAAACACAGCTGAGCGATACCTTATTGGAAGAAATGTGTAAATAGTCTGTGTCCGAG
>CANDYM010000573.1:0-52977 GCA_947397865.1 Polietes domitor
TTTGTTTAGTTAGATTATAAGATGTTGTGCGAAATTTAAAGAAAATCGAGCACAATATGTGTCTTTTAAAGCGGCAAAAGTCAAATCGGGAGCGACATTTGTATGGGGGCTATATCTAAATCTGAACCGATCTTACCCAATTTCTGCATAGTGTTTCTAGTTGGATTATAAGATGTTGTCCCAAATTTAAAGAAAATCGGGTACAATATATGGTTTTTAGAGCGCAAAATTCAAATCGGGAGCGACATTTGTATGGGGCCTATATCTAAATCTGAACCGATCTAGCCCGCTTTAGCCACAGGTGTTTCTAGTTAGATTATAAGATGTTGTGCCAAATTTCAAGAAAATCGATTAGTATATGTGGCATTTAAAGCGGAAAAAGTCAAATCGGGAGCGACATTTATATGGGGGCTATATCTAAATCTGAACCGATCTTACCCAATTTCTGCATAGGTGTTTCTAGTAAGATTATAAGATGTTGTGCCAAATTTAAAGAAAATCGAGTACAATATGTGGTTTCTACGGAGGAAAATGTCAAATCGGGAACGACATTTGTATGGGGGCTATATCTAAATCTGAACCGATTTGACCTATTTTCACCATTGATGTTCTTAGTTTAAATATAAGATGTTTTGCCAAATCTGAAGACAATCTGATACAATATGTGGTTTCTAGAGCGGAAAAAGTCAAATCGGGAGCGAAATTTGTATGGGAGCTATATATAAATCTGAACCGATCTGACCGATATTCACCATGGGTGTTTCTAGTGGAAATATAAGATGGTTTGCCAAATCTGAAGACAATCTGATACATTATGTGGTTTCTAGAGCGGAAAAAGTCAAATCGGGAGCGAAATTTGTATGGGAGCTATATATAAATCTGAACCGATCTGTTCGATATTCACCATGGGAGTTTATAGTGGGAATATAAGATGTTTTACCAAATCTGAAGACAATCTGATACAATATGTGGTTTCTAGAGCGGAAAAAGTCAAATCGGGAGCTATATATAAATCTGAACCGATCTGACCGATATTCACCATGGGTGTTTCTAGTGGAAATATAAGATGTTTTACCAAATCTGAAGACAATCGGATACATTATGTGGTCTCTAGAGCGGAAAAAGTCAAATCGGGAGAGAAATTTGTATGGGAGATATATATATATCTCAACCGATCTAACACATTTTTACCACAGGTGTTTCTAGTTACAATATAAGATGTTTTGCCAATTTTAAAGAAAATCTGTTGTAATATGTGGTATCCAGAGTGAAAAGTGTCAAATTGGGAGCGAAATTCGTATGGGGGCTATATCTAAATCTGAACCGATTTTCTTCAAATTAAATAGCGTTCGTTCTTATCTCGAAAAACTTCGTTGTGCAAAGTTTCATTTGGTTCTGTCTACAATTGCGACCTGTATCGTGATTACAAGAATAGATGGACGGACAGACAGACAGACAGACAGATGGACGGACATTGCTAAATCGATTCAAAAAGTGATTCTAAGTCGATCGGTATAATTAACAATGGGTCTATCTCTCTTCCTTTTGGGTGTTACAAACAAATGCACAAAGACATAATACTCTCGTGGAGTGTATAAACATCATAGTGACTTCAGGGGTTCCACAAAGGAGTCCGTCCGTCTGTCCATCTATTCTTGTAATCAAAGTACAGGTCGCAATTGTAGCCAGAACCAAATGAAACTTTGCACAACAAAGTTTTTCGGTATAAGGACGAACGCTATTTAATTTGAAGAAAATCGGTTCAGATTTGGATATAGCCCCCATACGAATTTCACTCCCGATTTGACTCTTTTCCCGCTAGATACCACATATTAAAACAGATTTTCCTCAAACTTAGCAAAACATCTTACATTTCAACTAGAAACACCTATGGTGAAAATTGGTCAGATCGGTTCAGATTTAGATATAGCCCCCATACGAATTTCACTCCCGATTTGACTATTTCTGCTGTAGAAACCACATATTTTAACAGATCTTCTTCAAATTGGCAAAACATCTTCTATTTAAACTAGAAACACCCATGAAACAGACCAAATGAGCCAGTTCGGTTCAGATTTAGATATAGTCCACATACGAATTTCACTCCTGATTTGAGTTTTCCGCTCCAGAAACCACATATTTTAACAGATTTTCTTCAAATTTGGCAAAATATCTTATATTTGCATGAGAAACACCCAGGATGAAAATGAGTCAGATCGGTTCAGATTTATATATAGCTCCTATACAAATTTCGCTCCTGACTTGATTTTTCCGCCCCAGAAACCACGTATTTTCATCGAATTACTTCAAATTGAGAACTGGAAGAACCTATTGTGAAATGAGTCACTTCATTCCATGTTTGGATATAGCCCTGATACAAATATTCTTTTCGATTTGACAAATTGAACCAGGACATATTAGCCTATGATTAGGAAACATACAAAAATTCTTCCCGTTTTCACTTTTTTCCGAATTGAATTGTATTCTGATAGAAAGTGGAGTGTATCATATAGTCGGCCCCGCCCGACTTTAGCCTTTCCTTACTTGTTTCTAGATTGAACAACTTCCATACCAAATATGCTTTCAATAAAACTGAGCTGGTTGCTGTAGAATCTTTCCTAGATCTTGGTATCTTACTGGACCGATGTCTTAACTTTCGATCGCATATTTCTATGACAGTAAATAAGGCATACGGTGCACTTGGATTTATGAAACGATTCCGCTCAAACTATGCCAGTAATGATCCTTTCCGTCGCATGTGTGTTCTATTTAATAAATATTACCATATTATTGATCTGGCTGAAAGCAGAACTTCTTTGAAGAGAAAAATAACTTTACACCTAAATACCTTAAGAGTTATTTGTAGATTTTTATGTATATATGTTAAAATTATATCTAGTCTATCCTTACAGATAGACTAATAAATTAGACTAAATCTATAGACTAATAAATTATATATATATATATATATATATATATATATATATATATATATATATATATATATAAGTCGGTTTAACCGACTGAAAATTACTTACTTGCTTGTTTAAATTTGATCTAATGAGGATTATAAAGTGTTTTATACAGAATTGTTAGTTTTGTTGTGTAAATACAATTAATATTCCATTAATTCAACATACTTTTCACTATATTGTTATATGGCGTTTTTTTCAGTTTTATGAGCATCTAAAAATATATATTTTTTGGTAAAATAATTAAAAATATACAGTGAAATTCCCCTAACTCGAATCGCCTAGGGCACGACAAAACACTTCGAGTTAGGGAAAATTCGAGTTATGGAAATTAAACATTTTTTATATGTACACGATGTGTACATGTGTCTCTCCGTGACAGAAGCAGCATTTTCATTCCTATGCACTGTGCATAGGAAAAGAGAGCGGTGTCCATCACTGAATTAAAGGCTTCGCAAAGAAGTGCCACCAAAATATGTATGTATGTACTACTTATTAACGAGAAAACAATATTAAAATTAGCAAAACAAAAAATTCGAGTTACGGGAATAAACTCAAATAGTAAGTGTCACAAATTGTATCAGTTTTTAATTCGACTTACAGAAAAGTTCGAGTTAGGGGAAATTCGACATACGGAGAAAAACACATAAGAAAAAGCTATTGAGAATCCAAGATTCGTACATAACAGTTCGAGTTAGGGAAAAATTCGAGTTAGGGGACTTCGAGTTAGGGGAATTTCACTGTAATTTTAAAATTCTGACCTTGGTATACAATTTTTCAGATTTACACATATATTCATTTTTTGATAACATTTGGAATTTCCGAGGCATAGTTATCCAACAACCAAATATTTGGATAGCTTTTCATCGTTGGTGGAATAGAACTACAAAGTTTCGAATATTGTCAGACGTTATAAATTACTCATTACTCTACCACGTGCAATAAAAGCGGACTACACATTCTTGCCCATTTATTGGCAGATTAGCGAGTTCCCTCCCCAAAAGTTCAGAAACCGTACCATCTGGTTTCTGTGAGTTTGTTGAGTATTAGTGTGCGTAGATGTAAAAAAATTAGCGGTATTGGAAAAGTAGGCCTGGCATTTACCTCATAAAGTAAATATGTATAGACAGCAACACAAGCTTGAATAACCATGACACTTAAATTACGAAAAATATCAATATGTACCCTGATTTTACGCTAGTCCTCTTAAAGCTTATGATGTCTTCCTTACAGGACTTTCTAAATTTTGTAAGTACTATTTTGCAACGAAAAAAGTCAATAGGTTTCAATGTTCGATGGTGATAATATAGCTTCCCGTATAACAATGAAGTATAAGAGCATGTATACATTAATTTTCATGGAAATTTACTAAATTGTTGATAATATTTAAATATGTATGTACTGTACTTTTATAATAACAATTCAGCAAATTTATATTAAAAATAAAATCTATGTTTATATTGTACATATACATTAGGGCATACGTATTAACTGTAAAAGGTTTGTTAACAGCAAGAAAAGGTTGAAGTTCGGTGCCACATTACATTACATTACAATTTTTTAACACAAAATAGTACACCAGGTTAATGTATTTCTTATTGCAAAAAGGTCTGAAAATTTTCATATAATAGTAATATCAGAGTTAAGTTTTAAAGCGAAGAAAACATTGTCTTCTCGAGCTTGCGAACACTTCCAGAAATATTTTTGGAAAAACATGTCATAAATGAAATGAAATGTATCATAAAATAGCTGAAATGTAAATTACATATATTGAAAGGTTTTATTTATAATTTTTATTATCTTAGAGTTTGATACAACGGCGCACACTGCAGCAGCCACTACCGATATTCAGAAGGAAGTATTTCCGGCTTGACCCAATGACAAAATATTTTGCAGATCATCATTAAACAATCCAATCTTCATTTCTGGAGGGTGACCGGTGTAATTAATTTTTGTGACCCATCCTAATATACATTAATTTTCATGGAAATTTACTAAATTGGTGATAATATTTAAATATGTATGTACTGTAATTTTATAATAACAATTAGCAAATTTATATTAAAATCAAGTAAGGAAAGGCTAAAGTCGGGCGGGCCGACTATATGATACACTCCACTTTCTATCCGAAAACAATTGAACTCGGTAAAAAAGTGAAAACGGCAAGAATTTTTGTATGTTTCCTAATCATAGGCTAATATTACCTGGTCTAATTTGGCAAATCGGAAATATTTATATCGGTGCTATATCCAAACATGGAATATAGTGATTAACTTTCACAGTAAGTTCATCCAGTTCATATATAACGTGTTAAGCTTATTTTGTGAAAATTCGTGCTTTCTGGTGCGGAAAAAGTCTATAAGAAATTTGTATGGGAAATTTTTGGGGCGAAATTTGTATGGGAGCTATATGTTAATCTGAACCGATGACCCATTTTCACCATGGGTATTTCCATGGGTATTTTGAAAGATTTTAAGAAGATCTGTTAATATATGTGGTTTATAGAGTGGAAAAAGTCAAATCGGGAATGAAATTTGTGTGGGAGCTATATATAAATCTGAACCGATCTGAACTATTTTCACTATAGGTGTTCCTAGTATAAATAGAAGATGTTTCGCCAAATCTAAAGACAATCTGACACAATATATGGTTTCTATAGCGGAAAAAGTCAAATCGGGAGCGAAATATGTATGGGGGCTATATCTAAATTTGAACCAATTTAATCAATTTTCAACACAGATGTTTCTAGTAGAATTATAAGGTAATGCAAGCAAATTATAAGGTAATTGAAGCAAATCAAGTGAAATTTGTATGGGAGCTAAATATAAATCTGAACCGATCTAACACATTTTTACCACAGGTGTTTCCAGTTGAAATATAAGGTGTTTTGCGAATTTTGAAGAAAATCTGTTGAAGTATGTGGATTCTAGAGCGGAAAAATTCAAATTGGGATCGAAATTTTAATGGGAGCTATATCTATATCTGAACCGATCTGACGTATATTCACCATTGGTGTTCCTAGTTTAAATGTAAGATGTTTTGCCAATTTTAAAGAAAATCTGTTGTAATATGTGGTATCTAGTCAAATCGGGAGTGAAATTCGTATGGGGGCTATATCTAAATCTGAACCGATTTTCTTCAAATTAAATAGCGTTCGTCCTTGTACCGAAAAACTTCGTTGTGCAAATCTTCATTTGGTTCTGTCTACAATTGCGACCTGTATCGTGATTACAAGAATAGATGGACAGACGGACGGACGGACGGACATTGCAGAAAGTGATTCTAAGTCGATCGGTATAATTAACAATGGGTCTATCTCGTTTCCTTTTGGGTGTTACAAACAAATGCACAAAGACATAATACTCTCGTGGAGTGTATAATAACATCTATGTTTATATTGAACAATGTACATCAATTGGGACATAAAAACTTCCACACGGATCTTCGGAATCAGCTCTATATGTTATTTGATAATGATGTTATAATCACTTTTGTTGTACTAACACACACCTTACACACTCCTTCTGTTACCTCCTACATAAAGTGGCATAAACTTTGGTTTCAATAAAAAAGGGCGTAGTCAAAATCATTTGCAATTTTATATTTGAAAATGTTTTTATAATCACTTTAAGAATAAAAAATATTTACGCTTTAGCCACGCCCTTATTGTACCTCTCACACAATGGTCTCTATCCTAGTTAGAATTAAATGCTTTAAAACTCCTTTACTGGGCCTGAAATAACACGAAGCTCCTAGTACCTTCACACTAATTATCCTGCCCTACGTAAAATGTAATTACTTATAACTTCCGTATATATGTTCTCTGAGAGTGAGGGTATGTATGTATAAGCTTACTTACTTGTTATTTTCAGATTTTTTTCTCTTAGATCTTCCACTGATTGGTTTCCTCCCAACGATAAGCCCTAATGTACACGAACAACCTAGAATCATGTATCCTTAGAAACACCATTCGCATGCAAGTGTATGTGTGTGTGTCTATAAGCCACAGACTCATAAAGCATTTAACAAGTGTAGCAAACCACATCAAATATTTAATTGTCTTCCTCATCCTCCTCCTCGTCGGGCGACTTTTAGCCAAAAATATGTATCAACAGCAACACTCCAACGCACAGCCACACAACCACAGCGTCGTACATTCCTTCACACATCCATGTGGGCTCATCTACACCTGCACGCATATGTATGTGTCTGTGCATGCGTGCGTGCATGTGTACATGTCCTTCGTCCTTTATACGGTGGCATAATTTAGTTGGAGAGATTGTGAACGTGCACGTATGGCTGTGACATCAGTGCCAAAAACGTTTGTTTCACGGCTAAATGGAAAACAATTGGGCTGAATATGTTCTAAATGAATATTAAATTGAGTAAGCGAGCGAGGTGGATCCATCCCCATGCTCCTCCCACTCGGACCCATTCGGAGGTGTTTTGTGTAGAATGGAAAATGAAAAAACGACATGAAATTTATGACATAATAATGAAGTTTTTGTGGGGATACCTCCGCAACATTATGTATGTGCATGAATATAATTTTGAAATAATTTGGCATAATTTTGAGCGCCTAGGGTGCGCAGTGGATATCTGCAGATGTGTTCCACACACACGCACGCACACAACAAATTAATACAAAACAACCAGAATAAATGAAATTTTCATAGAATAAATTTTGGAAAAAATATATGAAATTATAATGTATCTACAAACAGTAACTGTAAATTTATAATAAATGAAATTGCCAAACAATAGCACAAGCAAAGTTAACATGTTTATGTATTAAAATTGCATAGTAGATGTGTATATTAAAATTATCCGAATATTCAGGTATTAAGTTACAAAATTAAATTATTTTGGGCTACATGTAACAGGTAAAAATATACTTTTTGTAGATTTGTAGTTATATTCATTTGTTTTTTGTTTTCATTCTTAGTAGAAAACAAAGTTTTTGGTTCAGTTGCTTTTTCGGAAAGCATCAGGTTTCAACCTCATTTCCAGATGCCAAGACCACCCTAAAAGTTTATATTGAATGAAACTTAGTTATTCCGCTCAATTTTGATAAGGTGAACCGAAATTAGAGATAATAGACTAATCGATATAATTGAGACTGAATTAGAGCTAAAAGACTTTGAAATATATGTTTGGTGTCTGAAAACGAAATGTAGCGGTATTACAGTTGCTTTTAAAAGTTCTCATCCACTGGTCGCTCTGTTCCTAAAATATCACCATCAAATGTTATAATACATTAAAAACAAGTAAGGAAAGGATAAAGTCGGGCGGGGCCGACTATATAATACCCTACACCACTCCCTGCGTATGTACCTCGCTTTGATTACTAAACCCAGGTATTTCATGGGAGCAATTTTATGTAGTTCATATAAATTATACAGCTACTATAAATTCATCTTTAGCCATATTTAACGAATATGGTTAATAATATGGTAATTGATCTAATTGTCCGACAGACAAATACAAATTATACAGTAGTATACCAAAGTCATTTCAAAGTATGGACATATGGACATCACCCAAACAATTCTCATTGCAATTAAATACGGTAAAAAAGTGAAATCGGGAAGGATTTTTGCATCCTGTAAATGTATGTGTTTGACAAAAAATGTTAAATCGGAAAGGACATTTGTATGGGGGTATATTGAAACCTGGAACGATGTGACCCGCTTTCACCATGTCTGCTTATTGATGAAATATAATATGCAAAATTTGACCAAAATCGGTTAAACATTCGGGAGCAACATTTGTATGAGGGCTATATCTAAATCTGAACCGATCTTACCCACTTTCACCATAGGTTTTTTAGTTGGATTATAAGATGTTGTGCCAATTTTAAAGAAAATATGTACAATATGTGGATTTTAGAGCAGAAAAAGTCAAATCGGGAGCGACATTTGTATGGGGGCTATATCTAAATCTGAACCGATCATACCCACTTTCAGCATAGGTGTTTCTAGTTCGATTATAAAATGTTATGCCAAATTTACAGAAAATCAGGTACAAGATGTGGTTTCTAGACCGGAAAATGTCAAATCGGGAGCGACATTTGTATGGGGGCTATATCTAAATCTGAACCGATCTTACCCAATTTTTGCATACGTGTTTCTAGTTGGATTATAAGATGTTCTGCAAATTTAAAGAAAATCGGGTACAATATGTCGTTTCTACAGCGGAAAATGTCAAATCGGGAGCGACATTTGTATGGGGGCTATATTTAAATCTGAACCGATCTTACCCAATCTTTGCATACGTGTTTCTAGTTGGATTATAAGATGTTCTGCCAAATTTAAAGAAAATCGGGTACAATAGGTCGTTTCTAGAGCGGAAAATGTCAAATCGGGAGCGACATTTGTATGGGGGCTATATCTAAATCTGAACCGATCTTACCCAATTTTTGCATACGTGTTTCTAGTTCGATTATAAGATGTTCAGCAAAATTGGAAGAAAATCGGGTACAATATGTCGTTTCTAGAGCGGAAAATGTCAAATCGGGAGCGACATTTGTATGGAGGCTATATCTAAATCTGAACCGATCTTACCCAATTTCTGCATAGGTGTTTCTAGTTAGATTATAAGATGTTCTGCCAAATTTAAAGAAAATCGGGTACAATATGTCGTTTCTACAGCGGAAAATGTCAAATCGGGAGCGACATTTGTATGGGAGCTATATCTAAATCTGAACCGATTTCCTCCAAATTCAATACCGATGTTCCTTGGCCAGAAAAAATAACTTCTGCCAAGTTTCATGACAATCGGACAACAATTGCGACCTGTAGAGTGCGAACAAGCTTAGATTGTCAGCAGACGGACGGACGGACAGACAGACATCGTTAAATCGACTCAGCTGGTGATTCTAAGCCGATCGGTATACTTAAAGGTGGGTCTAGCTCGATTATTTCTTGGTGTTACAAATATTTGGCGCGAAACTAACTTATAATACCCTAGACCACGAAGTGGTGTAGGGTATAAAAACGTACATGCGTCCGTCTATATTTATTTAGTTCTTCAGTCGAAAATATTCTACAAAGACCTCTCACAACTATTTTACATCTTAATTTCCAATAATTCAACTCGGGAGAGCTATCTAAATCTGGTCATATTGTCTTCAAATGGAAAGCTTCCTGCACTGACTCAAAAAAAAATCAACGTCAAAATCAAGTAACCCTGATGGGAATTGGTGGCAATTGCTATAAACGTTCCTATCCTGAGACAGGTCGATATGGACATATCACAGAACTGATCCCAAAGTGTGAATAAACTGTCAATTCACTTCTCATTTCTTATGTATATTTAAATAAATGTATTATATATTCTTATACCCTACACCACTTCGTGGATTAGGGAATTATAAGTTAGTTTTCCGCCAAATCTATGTAACACCAATAAATAATTGAGCTAGACCCACCCACATTTATGTATACGGATCGGTTTAGAATCACCAGCTCAATCGATTTAACAATGTCTGTCCTTCCGTATGCTGTCGATCTAAACTTGATCGCACTCTACAGGTCGCAATTGTGATTGTCATGAAATTTTGCAGAAGCTACTTTTTTGAACAAGGACGATTGGTATTGAATTTGGAGGGAATCGGTTCAGATTTATATATATGCTCCATACAAATATCCCTATAATTTACACTATTACTGCTCTAGAATACACATTTTACATGAGATCATGACCAAATTTTCAGGATCGTGTTATATTTGAACTAGAAACAGCTCAAGGGAAAGTGGGCCACATGGCTCTATGTTTTGATATAGCCCCCATACAAATGTACCTCAGATTTACAATATTACTGCTCTAAAATGCACATTTTACATCGGATCTTGATCAAATTTTTCATACAATGTTACATTTATACTATTTTGAAAGTCAACTATATAGGTCGATGTTTTGGTCTAACCCCATACAAATTGGCCCCCAGTTTACACTTTTATCGCTCTATAACCCACATCTTATATTGGATCTTGAAAAATATTGCAGATAATGCTATATTTCAATAAAGAATATCTACTTTGAAAGTGAACTATAAAGGCCCACTTTTAAATGTAGCGCCCTTACAAATCTTGTTATAGGCCCCCTTTTTAATTATTACCACTCTAGGACCCTCATTTTTTTACATCGGAAGGTTTTCAAATTTTGCAGATTATATTATATTTCAACTAAGAACACATACTATGAAAGTCAAATATATGGGTCTATACTTTGGTGTAACCCCCATACAAATTCTACTCTAATACAGCTCTAGAACCCATATCGTGCAATGGATCTAGATACAATTTTGCATATTATGTCATATTTCAACTAAGAATACATACTTTGAAATTGACTATATTAAATCACTTTTTAATGTAGCGCTCTTACAAATGGCCCCATTTCAATTTTTACCCCTCTAGGACGCAAATTTTACATCGGATTTGTTTATCAAATTTTGCAGATTATATTATATTTCATCTAAGAATACATAAAGGGTGATTTTTTAAGAGCTTGATAACTTTTTTTTAAAAAAAAACGCATAAAATTTGCAAAATCTCATCGGTTCTTTATATGAAACGTTAGATTGGTCCATGACATTTACTTTTTGAAGATAATTTCATTTAAATGTTGACCGCGGCTGCGTCTTAGGTGGTCCATCCGCTTAGTCCAATTTTGGCATTCCCACGTTTTTGAGTAACAGAGACCCAATTAGTGCGAACGGCGACGAATCGAAAATTGGTGGTCATCATTAACACTGGCCGATACAGCTGCGATATTTTCTTCAGTTCGCACTCTACGTAAGCGTGTTGGTGGTTTAATGTCCAACAATGTAAATTTGGTGCGAAATTTAGTCACAATAGCCCGAATAGCCGCTTCAGTGGGTCGATTAAACTGACCATAAAATGGAAGCGCGCAATGAACTTTCTTAACAGAGCACGCATTTTGATAATAAAATTCAATAATTTGCAAGCGTTGTTCGTTTGTAAGACGATTCATGATGAAATGTCAAAGCATACTGAGCATCTTTCTCTTTGACACCATGTCTGAAATCCCACGTGATCTGTCAAATACTAATGCATGAAAATCCTAACCTCAAAAGAATCACTCTTTACAAGTCAAATATAGGGTGTTTTTTATTGGGGTATAGAACTTTAAGTTGGCATCACTTTTTTAACTGGCGGCCATTTTGTCAGCTGTCAAGTGATTAATATTTAGTTTGGTTTGCCATTTCATCATGAACAGGTTGACAAAAGAACAACGCTTGCAAATCGTGCAAATTTATTTTGAAAGTAATGGTTCAGTTCGCGAAGTTCACCGCAAGCTCCGTTCATTTTATGGTTGACATAATCGTCCATCAGAGCAATTAATTCGGTTAACCGCATAATTTCGCGGAATGGACCTGTCAATTGGCCACCAAGATCGTGTGATTTGACACCATTGGATTATTTTCTTTGGGGATATGTGAAGTCGCTCGTCTACGCCAACAAACCAGAAACGTTAGGGGACTTGGAAGCCAACATTCGTGGCGTTATTGCCAACATACGGCCCCATATGCAGGCTATATTCGAGCCAGCCGCGGCGGCCACATGCCCGAAATCATATTTAAACATTAATGGCATAAAATTATCCTTCCAATAAAGCCAAATTGATGGACATTAAAACGATTTTCTTGTATTTTATTTCAATTCGAAGTTCTATACCTCAATAAAAAACACCCTTTACATATGTCCATAATTTGGAATAATCTAAATACTCTATTACAAATAAAGAAACTACGTCTTTCATCGGATCATGATATATTTCAACTAGGAATACCTACCGTGAATCAGAAATATATAGGCCCAATGCTTTGGACCAGGCGCAAAGTGCTGTTATAGGCCCCCTTTCAAATGTCGGTCCGATTCATCCTATTACTACTGTATAATTTGTATTTGTCTGCAGGAAAACTGGATCAATTATCATATCATTTACCATATTTGTTAAATATGACTAAAGATGTACTATAAATTTAATGAACTACATAAAATTGCTCCCATGAAACACCTGGGTTTAGTAATAAAAGCGAGGTATATACGCAGGGAGTGTTGTAAGAGTGTTATATCGGCCGGCCCGATATAAGATATACCATCGAATATTAATAAAAATAGATACGAATATCTAAGATATTCGTTAAAAGTATATCTGAGAGATCTCCGTGTCAGCATTATAGCTACCTCGACGTAATTAAACACAAAACTCTCTGCCAAATATTACAACAATTTAGATAATGTTATACTATAATTTTCAAACTGTAAAATGGAGCCATTCCAAATGTAAAGAAACGCGAATATAAAGAATGCGTTCATTTCAGAAAAATAATAGAAAAATTCTACATAATGAAGAGTGTATATCATAAGATTAGTTTTGATCCATTGTCAAAAACGATGTATCGAGAACGTTCTTGCTGCTTCACGTTCTTTCTGTCCGATTTTACGACTATTGAGAATGTCTTTTGAGGGTGGTTCACTTCATGTTCCATGAGATCGGTTTTAAGACTTGTCTATGCAAAATGTTTCAGACTTGTCTCCTGAAATGCGGTCTATGCCATGTCCCGTAGGGATAATGGATTTGAGGCACCGGTTAACCTCCTTCAGTTACACGCGGTGCACTCAATAATTCCTAGGATAGAGACAATTGTGTGATAGGTATAATATGAGACGTGGCTAAAGCGTAAATGTTAAAGTGAAAAAAACATTTTCAAATTATCAAATACACCTAGTCGTTATGCACTGTGGTGTAGGGTATAAAAAGGTGGTTACAATTGAACCGGATGATGTACGGTACTGATATAAGAGTAGAATATACTACACATTTCATACTTCTATCAGTATTTGTAAGGAAATTTGAACACAAACGTTGAATGGGTGATATATGTAAATCTGAACCGATCTGACCCATTTTAGCAAAGGTGTTCTAGTTGAAACATGTGCTGGTTTGCCAAATTTGAAGAAAATATGTGGTTTCTAGAGGGGAAAGAATCAAATCGGAGTAGACATTTGTATGAGAGCTATATATAAATCTGAACCGATCTGACCTATTTTTACCAGAGATGTTTCTACTTGAAATATATGACGTTTTGCCGAATTGGAAGAAAATCTGATGAGATGTGTGGTTTCTTGAGCGGAAAGAGCAAAATTTGTATGGGAGTTATAGGGTGTTTTTTATTGAGGTATAGAACTTCGAATTGAAATAAATAACAAGAAAATCGTTTTAATGTCCATAAATTTGGCTTTATTGGAAGGAAAATTTTATGCCATTAATGTTTAAATAATCCAATGGTGTCAAATCACACGATCTTGGTGGCCAATTGACAGGTCCATTCCGCGAAATTATGCGCTCATCGAATGTTTCCTTCAATAATTCCAATTGCTGTGCACGGTGGCGAATCGATTCATTCGGGTCCTCTTCAACACTTTGCTCTACAGCGGCAATTGTTTCTTCGGAGCGCACTGTTCGACGTCTCTGCGGATGCGTATTATCACATAGAGTAAACGTAGTGCGTTAACCGAATTAATAGCTCTGATGGACGATTATGTCGACCATAAAATGGACGGAGCTTGCGGTGAACTTCGCGAACTGAACCATTACTTTCGAAATAAATTTGCACGATTTGCAAGCGTTGTTCTTTTGTCAACCTGTTAATGATGAAATGGCAAACCAAACTAAATATTAATCACTTGACAGCTGACAAAAATGCCGCCAGTTAAAAAAGTGATGCCAACTTAAAGTTCTATACCCCAATAAAAAACACCCTTTATATCTAAATCTGAAATGAAAAAGTCATTATACCCTGTGGTGTAGGGTATAAAAACAAACGTCGATAAAAAAGTGAAATCGAGAACGATTTTTGTATGAGTACTATATCATGAACGGATGTGACTTACTTTAGCAATGTATGTATCCAGCTGAAACATAAGAGAAAAAGTTAAATCGGGGGTCATTTGCATGAGAATTGTATTAAAACCTGAAAAGATGTGGCCCAAATCGGGAACGAAATTTGTATGGGACCTATATCTAAATCTGAACCGATCTGTCTCACTTTCACCACAGATATTTCCAATTGAACTATAAGTTGCTATTGCAAATTTGAAGAAAATAGGTTAAAGTATGTGTGCTCTAAAGCGCAAAAAGTTAAATGGAGAGCGAAATTTGTATGGGAACTAAATATCTAAATATATCTGGCCCAATTTCACCCTACATGTTTCCAGTTGAACTATGTGGTACTGCGTCAAATTTGAAGTAGAGAGTAGAGCGGAAAAAGTAGAACCGAGAGCAACATTTTTATGTTGTTTAAATCTGAACCGATTTGCTTCAAATTAAATGGGAATTGTATATAAAGTATATTAAATTAAATTTAAATTTTATTTATTAATATGCGGTAAAATCCAACAATTCTCCTGCATAACATCGTTGAAACAACAAACACATGGAAATTCTCATATGTGCCAATGAGAATTCTTGCTGGATCCTAATAACCTTGCGATTGGCATTCCCAGAAATTTGTTCAATTTCCCTAACCTGCGTGTTGCGTATGTTTATTCTTTCATTTATAGTTCTAACCAAAATATTAACCTACGAACGAGGCAACTTTTTATAAAAGTTATTCGAATTTCTGGATGATACATATAGGACAGCCTCTAACCACAAATCAAGTGTTGACGCTGACAAGAACTACTGCCGACATGCATCCATGTGTAGATTCATATGTATATTGTCATTATATACATGCATAACTACAAATATTGCGCGTGCTCGTAAATATACGTAGTCGCAAACACTCGCAACACCGCCAAAAACTGTCACAGGACCATGTGCAACCATGACCATGTCCATACCCATGGGTATGAGAGACCTGTTGTCACAAATCATGTCACGGTCTTTTGTGGTTTTTTTGTCCGCCACCAAATATGTTTCTTTCATTCGGCAGAATGTATGTGTTTGTGTTTAGAGTATGAGTTATGACTCGTCCATCCTTGTAAAGGGTGATTTTTTAAGAGCTTGATAACTTTTTTTTTTTAAAAAAACGCATAAAATTTGCAAAATCTCATCGGTTCTTTATTTGAAACGTTAGATTGGTCCATGACATTTACTTTTGAAGATAATTTCATTTAAATGTTGACCGCGGCTGCGTCTTAGGTGGTCCATTCGGAAAGTCCAATTTTGGGCAACTTTTTCGAGCATTTCGGCCTCGGATAGCCCGAATTTCTTCGGAAATGTTGTCTTCCAAAGCTGGAATAGTTGCTGGCTTATTTCTGTAGACTTTAGACTTGACGTAGCCCCACAAAAAATAGTCTAAAGGCGTCAAATCGCATGATCTTGGTGGCCAACTTACCGGTCCATTTCTTGAGATGAATTGTTCTCCGAAGTTTTCCCTCAAAATGGCCATAGAATCGCGAGCTGTGTGGCATGTAGCGCCATCTTGTTGAAACCACATGTCAACCAAGTTCAGTTCTTCCATTTTTGGCAACAAAAAGTTTGTTAGCATCGAACGATAGCGATCGCCATTCACCGTAACGTTGCGTCCAACAGCATCTTTGAAAAAATACGGTCCAATGATTCCACCAGCGTACAAACCACACCAAACAGTGCATTTTTCGGGATGCATGGACAGTTCTTGAACGGCTTCTGGTTGCTCTTCACTCCAAATGTGGCAATTTTGTTTATTTACGTAGCCATTCAACCAGAAATGAGCCTCATCGCTGAACAAAATTTGTCGATAAAAAATTTCGAACCGAACACTGATTTTGGTAATAAAATTCAATGATTTGCAAGCGTTGCTCGTTAGTAAGTCTATTCATGATGAAATGTCAAAGCATACTGAGCATCTTTCTCTTTGACACCATGTCTGAAATCCCACGTGATCTGTCAAATACTAATGCATGAAAATCCTAACCTCAAAAAAATCACTCTTTATAACAAATTAATATTGTAGGCTCAGACAAAAAAAACAACAACATACGGGGACATAAGTTATAGGTTGAAGTGAACACACATATACCGGGCTACTAGGCTGTGTATGAGACTGGAGTCATACTCTTTATAAATCACTACCACGAGAGTGGCTACTTATATTTTAAACATTGGCAATAGTTGTAAGAACTCATCATGCACTGATCATTATTTTTTTTTTGCTGAGAGAAATTTTAATTTTTTATTGTTAAGAAAAATATTTTTTAAGATAATAACTATGTCAAAAGTTATGGAAATTTATCGCAAAGTTTTTCCCATAAAATCACAAGGGCTGTTTTTCTTTAAGTCGGGATAACAAGCTGCAATAACAAAAACGTTGATGAAAAATATTTTTTTTTGCTCAAAATATAAAATTATTATTTCACATTGTCGCCAACTACAATATAAATATATTTCAAAAAAATATTTTGTGTTAACTTTTTGGACTTAGCCAAAAATAATAACACTAGTCAACAGTCAAAATGTATTCGGGATGCGATAATTTTTTCTGTGTAGATAACCTTGACATGAGCTCGAAAAACGCAATAAATTTTTTTTTTTTTGTTTGGTTTTTTTTTATTTTTTTTTTTTTTAATTTTAAAAATTTTTTTTTTTGGTTAATTTGTTTCGTCCGGCATAACTCGGGAACCACTAGCCCGATTTAATTGAATTAAATTTTAAAAAATTTAAAATTACAATTCCCTTAATTTGTTCATATATTGTTTTTTTATACAAGCAACAGTTTCCAAGTTAAAAACAAGTAAGGAAAGGCTAAAGTCGGGCGGGGCCGACTATATAATACCCTACACCACTCCCTGTGTATGTACCTAGCTTTGATTACTAAAACCAGGTATTTCATGGGAACAATTTTATTTAGTTTATACAAATTATATAAATTATATACATATAATTTATATGCTATAAATTCATTTTTAGTCAAATTTAACGATATGGTAAATAATATGGTAATTAATCCAATTGTCTGACAGACAAATACAAATTATACAGTAGTCTACCAAAGTATGGACATATGGGCATCACCCAAACAATTCTCATTGCTATTCAATTCGGTAAAAAAGTGAAATCGGAAGAATTTTGCATCCTGTAAATGTATGTGTTTGACAAAAAATGTTAAATCGGAATGGACATTTGTATGGGGGTATATTGAAACCTGGAACGATGTGACCCGCTTTCACCATGTATGTTTATTGGTGAAATATAATATGTAAAGTTTGGCCAAAATCGGTTAAAGATTCGGGAGCGACATTTGTATTGGGGCTATATCTAAAACTGAACCGATCATACCCAATTTCTGCATAGTTGTTTCTAGTTGGATTATAAGATGTTGTGCCAATTTTAAAGAAAAACGGATACAATATGTGGATTTTAGAGCGGAAAAAGTCAAATCGGGAGCGACATTTGTATGGGGGCTATATCTAAATCTGAACCGATCATACCCACTTTCAGCATAGATGTTTCTAGTTCGATTATAAAATGT
Organism: Polietes domitor; assembly: GCA_947397865.1. Lineage (NCBI taxonomy): Eukaryota > Metazoa > Arthropoda > Insecta > Diptera > Muscidae > Polietes > Polietes domitor. The sequence continues at coordinate 18,460 of CANDYM010000573.1, forward strand.
TGTGCCAATTTAAAGAAAATCGGGTAGAATATGTGGTTTCTAAAGAGGAAAATGTCAAATCGGGAGCGACATTTGTATGGGGGCTATATCTAAATCTGAACCGATCTTACCCAATATTTGCATACGTGTTGGATTATAAGATGTTCTGCAAAATTTAAAGAAAATCGGGTACAATATGTCGTTTCTAGAGCGGAAAATGTCAAATCGGGATCTACATTTGTATGGGGGCTATATCTCTAGTTGGATTATAAGATGTTCTGCCAAATTTAAAGAAAATCGGGTACAATATGTCGTTTCTAGAGCGGAAATGTCAAATCGGGAGCGACATTTGTATGGGGGCTATATCTAAATCTGAACCGATCTTACCCAATTTTTGCATACGTGATTCTAGTTGGATTATAAGATGTTCTGCCAAATTTAAAGAAAGTCGGGTACAATATGTCGTTTCTAGAGCGGAAAATGTCAAATCGGGAGCGACATTTGTATGGGGACTATATCTAAATCTGAACCGATCTTACCCAATTTCGGCGTAGGTGTTTCTAGTTAGATTATAAGATGTTGTACCAAATTTAAAGAAAATCGGGTACAATATGTCGTTTCTAGAGCAGAAAATGTCAAATCGGGAGCGACATTTGTATGGGGGCTATATCTAAATCTGAACCGATCTTACCCACTTTTTGCATACGTGTTTCTAGTTCGATTATAAGATGTTCTGCAAAATTTAAAGAAAATCGGGTACAATATGTCGTTTCTAGAGCAGAAAATGTCAAATCGGGAGCGACATTTGTATGGGGGCTATATCTAAATCTGAACCGATTTCCTCCAAATTCAATACCGATGGTCCTTGGCCAGAAAAAATAACTTCTGCCAAGTTTGATGACAATCGGACAACAATTGCGACCTGTAGAGTGCGAACAAGCTTAGATGGACAGCAGACGGACGGACGGACGGACGGACGGACGGACGGACGGACGGACGGACGGACAGACAGACATCGTTAAATCGAATCAGCTAGTGATTCTAAACCGATCCGTATACTTAAAGGTGGGTCTAGCTCAATTATTTCTTGGTGTTACAAACATTTGGCGCGAAACTAACTTATAATACCCTAGACCACGAAGTGGTGTAGGGTATAATGAATATATAAAGGAAAAAACTTATTTTTTGCCTAAAGATTTAAATTTTTTTTTTTTTAAATCCATAAAAAATCCAAAATGAAAAAAAATGTCAAATCTTATTACTTTTACGTAAAGTCACATAACCTATGAGCAAAATGAGACAAAGATCATGAAAATCGATGCACGTGTTTCGCTTTTATTCGCAATTGAGTAAAGGTATGAATTTCAAAAATTTGCTCGACATATGCACAACTTTGTCTATGGTAAGGTTTTTTCTTTTTTTTCCATGCTTTATATAAGGTTACTTTCTATATATGTTTGTGTGCCACAAAATTTGAAATCAATTTTTGAAAGCTTTTTTCTCAACCAATTTTGCTCAAATTTTGCACACTTAATCATTTTCGATGACAATACAAGGAAATGGAAAAATTTGACCAATTGGACAAAGGGGCGTGGCACCTCCCATACAAAGTTAAAACCTATTATTGAATATTGTCAGTTCTATGACACCTAGAGTGCTGAAATTTTGTGTAAGTGCATCTAGCATCAATGTGCATAGCTGTGCCAAAAATGGGCGGTATTGGAAAAGTGGGCGTGGAACCTCCCATACGAAGTTAAAACCTATTATTGAATATTGTCAGTTCTATGACACCTAGAATGCTGAAATTTTGTGTAAGTGCATCTAGCATCAATTCGCATAGTTGTGCCAAAAATGGGCGGTATTGGAAAAGTGGGCGTGGCATCTCCCATACGAAGTTAAAACCTATTATTGAATATTGTCAGTTCTATGACACCTAGAGTGCTGAAATTTTGTGTAAGTGCATATACCATCAATGTGCATAGTTGTGCCAAAAAGGGGCGGTATTGGAAAAGTGGGCGTGGCACCTCCCATACGAAGTTAAAACCTATTATCGAATATTGTCAGTTCTATGACACCTAGAGTGCTGTAATTTTGTGTAAGTGCATCTAGCATCAATGTGCATAGTTGTGCCAAAAATGGGCGGTATTGGAAAAGTGGGCGTGGAACCTCCCATACGAAGTTAAAACCTATTATTGAATATTGTCAGTTCTATGACACCTAGAGTGCTGAAATTTTGTGTAAGTACATCTAGCATCAATTCGCATAGTTGTGCCAAAAATGGGCGGTATTGGAAAAGTGGGCGTGGAACCTCCCATACGAAGTTAAAACCTATTATTGAATATTGTCAGTTCTATGACACCTAGAGTGCTGAAATTTTGTGTAAGTGCATCTAGCATCAATGTGCATAGCTGTGCCAAAAATGGGCGGTATTGGAAAAGTGGGCGTGGAACCTCCCATACGAAGTTAAAACCTATTATTGAATATTGTCAGTTCTATGACACCTAGAGTGCTGAAATTTTGTGTAAGTGCATTTAGCATCAATTCGCATAGTTGTGCCAAAAATGGGCGGTATTGGAATAGTGGGCGTACCACCTCCCATACGAAGTTAAAACATATTATCGAATAGTGTCAGTTCTATGACACGTATAGTGCTCAAATTTTGTGTAAGTGCATCTAGCATCAATGTGCGTAGTTGCGCCTAAAATGGGCGGTAATGCAAAAGTGGGCGTGGTACCTCCCATACAAACCACAAATTAAAAATCTATTATTTCTGCTCCTGATAACGCAGTAATTTTTCCTTCTACAAAAGATAACTAAAAAAGAATTTCTAGGCCCAATAGAATTCTGCTTGCATAAAGCATGGATTTGAAAATTTTTTTTTTTTTGATTTACTAGTTTGATTCTCAGAATTAACAAAACGGAATAAACAAAGGGTTATTTAATTTTTATGATTGCGTAAGCAAAGTAATAAACGCTAATAAATGTGCGTGAACAATTAAAAGGAAAAAGGAAAGTGGACTTTTTTAATTATTTGGGTTTTCCGTTGGCTACCTGTATGATTTTTTTACAGAAATGCAACCCACATTTAAGGGTGGTCATTATTCGGAAAATTTAAGACTCACACATGGTGAAACAGGTATGTAGCCACCGTAAAAAAATATACACCCATTTATAAGTACCTGTCAGTAAAATACTAAACAATACACAGTATAAATAGGTCTTCATTGATCGATTTTACTCATTCAACAAGTGTCGAAGAACGCGATAGTTAAAATGAGCAAACGTTCGCGAGGATTTGAATGCAATACCAATCCAAGTAATTTTTGTTACATGTGCGGAGAATACGTTTCTGAAAAAAACAAGCGTTGTTTTTCACCTAAATTGAGAGATTCATTTGAAGAGAGCTTCAATTTAAAGGTCTCAAACATAGATGAGCGGTGGACACCAAGTGCTCTATGTCCAAGGTGCTACGTACAGCTAGCTGACTCAAGGTAAGTGTAGATTACGAAATTCAAGAACATATATAACTTATTATTGAAATTTTTTCAGACGACAGCCGAGAATCATCATGCCAATGCTTTGGAGAGCTCCGCTTTGCCATATAACAGATTGTTACTTCTGTCTTAGCAAAAAAACAGGCGTGGGAAAAAATATACGATGGACTTACGCTGCTGTTTCAACAGTGAATTTTCCAGTGCCATTTTGCGAAGAACCAGTGGACCCGCAACCGTCCGTTTCAAGATGGGCATCTAATAATGAGGCGATACATCCAACATCAGATCCGGAGACAGTAGAAACCACATCAGAATGCGAGTCAACATATACATTTCATGGAGGTCAACGCTTATGTTCTCAAGCAGAACTGAACGATTGTATTAGAGAATTGAAACTCTCCAAGGAAGATGCAGAGTTGCATGCATCGCGCATGCAACAGTTCGGTTTCTTGGCTCCTGGTGTGGTGACAACAATCTACAGGAAGCGTCATGAACCATACGCAAGGTACTACACAAAAAAAGACAACATCTGTTTTTGTAAGGACATTCCCGGATTATTTGGTGGACTCGGGTACTCTTACGATCCAGGAGAGTGGCGTCTTTTCATCGACAGCAACAAGCAGAGCCTTAAAGCAATTTTACTGCACAACGGCAACGAGAAACCTTCAATTCCAATTGCTCATGCCGTTGACACCAAGGAAACATACGAAGTCATGGACAATCTACTAAAGTGCCTTAACTATGAGAGGCACGATTGGAAAGTTTGTGCCGACCTTAAGGTTATCGGTATCCTTTGTGGATTACAAGGTAGATTCACAAAGTACTGTTGTTTTGCTATCAACAAAGATGGCGAAGCGTTCGCCTATTTAAAAACCATTTTTCCTCACCTTTCATCGGCAAAGATTAAGGAAATTAAAAAGTTGTTGCAAGACCAACAGTTTGAGCACATTTTATCACCAAATGAAGCTGCAGCTTGGAACTCATTTCGGCAAATTGTTTCCGGATTTCTTGGAAACAACAAAAGCTCAAATTACAGAGAGATCGTCGAACAACTACTCCAAAATTATAAAAAAATTAGAGCAAATATGTCGCTTAAGATACATTTTCTACGATTGGAAAGTTTGTGCCGACCTTAAGGTTATCGGTATCCTTTGTGGATTACAAGGTAGATTCACAAAGTACTGTTGTTTTGCTATCAACAAAGATGGCGAAGCGTTCGCCTATTTAAAAACCATTTTTCCTCACCTTTCATCGGCAAAGATTAAGGAAGGCGTTTTCGACGGTCCGCAAATTAAAAAGTTGTTGCAAGACCAACAGTTTGAGCACATTTTATCACCAAATGAAGCTGCAGCTTGGAACTCATTTCGGCAAATTGTTTCCGGATTTCTTGGAAACAACAAAAGCTCAAATTACAGAGAGATCGTCGAACAACTACTCCAAAATTATAAAAAAATTAGAGCAAATATGTCGCTTAAGATACATTTTCTACACTCGCACTTGGACTTCTTTCCGGACAACCTGGGCGATGTGAGTGACGAGCATGGCGCACATGTAACAAAAATTACTTGGATTGGTATTGCATTCAAATCCTCGCGAACGTTTGCTCATTTTAACTATCGCGTTCGTCGACACTTGTTGAATGAGTAAAATCGATCAATGAAGACCTATTTATACTGTGTATTGTTTAGTATTTTACTGACAGGTACTTATAAATGGGTGTATATTTTTTTACGGTGGCTACATACCTGTTTCACCATGTGTGAGTCTTAAATTTTCCGAATAATGACCACCCTTAAATGTGGGTTGCATTTCTGTAAAAAAATCATACAGGTAGCCAACGGAAAACCCAAATAATTAAAAAAGTCCCCTTTCCTTTTTTCCTTTTAATTGTTCACGCACATTTATTAGCGTTTATTACTTTGCTTACGCAATCATAAAAATTAAATAACCCTTTGTTTATTCCGTTTTGTTAATTCTGAGAATAAAAAAAAGAGAAAACCTTACCATAGACAAAGTTGTGCATATGTCGAGCAAATTTTTGAAATTCATACCTTTACTCAATTGCGAATAAAAGCGAAACGCGTGCATCGATTTTCATGATCTTTGTCTCATTTTGCTCATAGGTTATGTGACTTTACGTAAAAGTAATAAGATTTGACATTTTTTTTCATTTTGGATTTTTTATGGATTTTAAAAAAAAAAAAATTTAAATCTTTAGGCAAAAAATAAGTTTTTTCCTTTATATATTCATTTTTAACTTGGAAACTGTTGCTTGTATAAAAAAACAATATATGAACAGATTAAGGGAATTGTAATTTTAAATTAAATTTCAATTAAATCGGGCTAGTGGTTCCCGAGTTATGCCGGACGAAACAAATTAACCAAAAAAAAATTTTTTAAATTTAAAAAAAAAAAAAAAAACCAAACGAAAAAAAAAAATTTATTGCGTTTTTCGAGCTCATGTCAAGGTTATCTACACAGAAAAAATTATCGCATCCGGAGTACATGAAATTTTTTTCATTTTGTTGAGTAGTGTAATTGTCCAGGCTAAGTCCAAATTTTTCAACACAAAATTATTTTTATACCCTCCACCTCCAGAATGGGGTATACTAACTTTGTCATTCCGTTTGTAACACCTTGAAATATCGATCTGAGACCCTATAAAGTATATATATTCTTGATCGTCATAAAATTCTAAGACGATCTAGCCATGTCCGTCCGTCTGTTGAAAGCACGCTAGCATCTAAACGAAAGGAGCTAGAACGTTCAAATTTTCCATAAATGCGTCTTATAGTCGTAGATCGGTTGCGAGGCGAAATCGGACCAAAGGGAAAATTTTTTTCCTCACAAGGACTAAAAATACCCATAATAATCCCAAATATTTTAGCGTATTTAACCATGTTTTTGAATATGTCTGTTTCTATTTGCTTGATATTTGGTATGCGCATTCCCCTTATAGCAAAAACGTAAAAGTGATTCTTATTTGTAGGGGGTGAAATGGGGTAAAAAAGGGATAAAAATGGTACATATTAAACGATACCAGCTAGAAACACGAAATTCGGTGTGTACATTCCTCTAATTGAGTAGATACATAATATAAAAGTATTTTTTCCAAATTCGTACTTTTAAGGGGTAAAATGGGAATAGAGGGATAGAAATGGTACCAACCAACTGCTGTACCTACAATAATGAAATTCGGTGTATACATTCCTCTGATTGCATAGACAAGTAAAATACACGGATTTTTCAAAATTTTTACTTTTTGGGGTTAAAATGAAAAAAGGGGATAAAAATAGGGGATACAAAAAGACCGCGGCTAGAGTCATGAAATTCGGAGTATACATTCCTCTGACTGTGTAGACACGGAAAATGAACTGCTTTTTCGCAATTCGTACTTTTTGGGGTCAACATAGAAAAAGGGGATAAAAATAGTACCAATCAAATGACCGCAGCTAGAGTCATGAAATTCGGAGTATACATTCCTCTGACTGCGTAGACACGTAAAATAGACGAATTTTCCGAAATTCGTAATTTCAAGGGATACAATGATACAGAGGGATAAAAATAGTACCAACTAAACGACTACAGCTAGAATGATGAAATTCTAATTGCATAGAAACGTCAAGGGGGTATAAATGGTGCCAACCAAATGAGCGCAGCTGGAATCATAGAATTCGCAAAATAAAAAGTTTTTTTTTTTAAATTAGTACTTTTTCTTTTACGGCAAAAATTGGTTGAATGGATGTATATTATTGGTTGAATAATGGATTTTCCAAATTTGTATTTTTGGAATTAAAATAGAATGGAAATACAACCAACTGTAGCACCCACTATCTACCAATATTTATGGTATTTAAGCTTTTTGAAAATATAAATATAAGAATATTTATTTTTTAAATTGACGTATTGGTAGCCTTGCCGTATAACTGTGGTTTGAAATAATAAATATTTTATATTTATTTATAAAATTATTTTTTCAATATTTGTATTTGTTTTGGTTTGGTTATATTAAAAATTTATATTTTCCTCTAATATTACTGCACTTCTACGAAAACCGACAACCTCTGCGGAATGCAATCCATGGTGGAGGGTATATAAAGTTCGGACCGGCAGAACTTAACGCCGTTTTTACTTGTTTTAAAAATTTTTTTTACACACGCATTGATATTGCTTTTGGGGACCACTTTAAAAAAAGATTTTTTATTTTGAGTGAAATTTTAACATTTAAAGAAATCTTAAATTATTATCTATTAATAAAAAAATATATTTTGATTTGAACTGCGATATTCTCCAGGCTCAAGACCATTTTACATCTATTTTTATAGAATGAAAATTTATTTACAAATGGTATGGTAACATTTATTACTTGGCTGTTCACTACCACTACCATTATTTCTGGACCGTGAAAGCCTTTGTCACGTGGCATCGCATTATTTTAAAAATCGCAGAGTTTTTTAGATTTGATAATTTTATATTAAACTGGAAGCAAATTGAAATTCACAAAAAAGTATATTTCTATCTCCTACTAGAACTCCTAATTCCCCACTTACTACAATTTCATATTTTAAATGCAGAATTTATTTTTGTTTTCATACATCTTGAAATTGTAACTAAACATTTGTAATGCGCGTATAATGTACATCAAATGAAATACAACGTATTATCGCTTAACTCATTAGACAAATTAAATTTTCCTCCTTAAACATATTTGCAAGCAGAGGACGAGAGTAGTGGTGGTAATGACATTAGTTTGCGGTGTGCGAAATTGATTTGTGTAATGCTTGCATGTAAGCAGATTGCCTTCACTTATGGCTGCGAGCAATTAATCAATCTGAAAATCCTCCTACGATTTGGCGGTCTCCTGCTAATTTACGGTGATAAAATATTTGCTGATAATAACAGATTGCTGTAATTTGTTCAAATTAAATTTACTGTCGACACTCGAGTCAACTGAAATGAAGCCTTTATATGATGTACGCATAACATCTTATACAATTACGAATTTTTACATAAATATTTAATTTGTTGAAAATTTGAAAAATTTATTTGGTACGTTTCATCAGTGTATATTCAGGTGGTGATATAAGATAATGTTGTAGTACACGGCTTGAGGGATTCTGTTGAGATTTTGCAAAGACATTGATGAGCCCTAGACGAAAACAAGTTTTGTAAAAGCATCCTCCAGGTGTATTAGCGGCTGCACAATGGGCGTCTATTTCACTGTCAGTATCACTAATATTTGTCTTCTATAGCGGTAAGAAATAGGAGGAATATTTTTGTTTGTATTATCAAAAAGGGAACCCATCGTTTATTATACAGATTACAATCACATTGTGAATCAATTTATCAATGTCCGTCCACAGACGGATAGTGTGTTTGTTTGTCTGTCTGTCTATCTATTCTTCTTGTAATCAAAATAAAAGCCGCAATTATCTCCCGATCCTAACAAAAAACAAGTAAGGAAAGGCTAAAGTCGGGCGGGGCCGACTCTATGATACACTCCACTTTCTATCCGAAAACAATTCAATTCGGTGAAAAAGTGAAAACGGGGAGGTTTTTTGAATCCTCTGAATTTGAAAATGTATGTGTTTGACAAAAAAATGTTAAATCGGAAAGGACATTTGTCTGAGGATATATTGAAACCTGGAACGAAATAGGTGAAATATAAAGTGTATAGTGTGGCCAAAATCGGTTAAACTTTTGGGAGCAACATTTGTATTTAGGCTATATTTAAATCTGAACCGATCTTACCCACTTTCAACATAGTTTTGTTTAGTTGGACTATAAGATATTTTAAAGAAAATCGGGTACAATATGTGGTTCCTATAGCGCAAAAATCAAATCGGGAGCGACATTTGTATGGGGGCTATATCTAAATCTGAACCGATCTTACCCAATTTCTGCATAGGTGCTTCTAGTTGGATTATAAGATGTTATGCCAAATTTAAAGAAAATCGAGTACAATATGTGGTTTCTAGAGCGGAAAATGTCAAATCGGGAGCGTCATTTGTATGGGGGCTATATCTAAATCTGAACCACCTGAATCACCACAGATGTTCCTACTTTAAATATAAGATGTTTTGCAAAATCTGAAGACAATCTGATACAATATGTGGTTTCTAGAGCGGGAAAATTCAAATCGGGAGCGAAATTTGTTTGGGAGCTATATATAAATCTGAACCGATCTGACCTATATTCACCATGGGTGTTTCTAGTGGAAATATAAGATGTTTTACCAAATCTGAAGACAATCTGATACAATATGTAGTTTCCAGAGCGGAAAAAGTCAAATCGGGAGCGAAATTTGTATGGGAGCTATATCTTAATCTGAACCGATTTAATCCATTTTCAACACAGATGTTTCTAGTAAAATTATTTGGTAATGCAAGGTAATTTGAAGCAAATCAAGTTAAATATGTGGTCTGTAGAGCGAAAAAAGTCAAATCGGGAGCGAAATTTGTATGGGAGCTATATATAAATCTGAACCGATCTAACACATTTTTACCACAGGTGTTTCTACTTGAAATATAAGATGTTTTGCCAATTTAAAGAAAATCTGTAGTAATGTGTGGTATCTAGAGTGAAAAGAGTTAAATAGGGAGTGAAATTCGTATGGGGGCTATATCTAAATCTGAACCGATTTTCTTCAAATTAATTAGCGTTCGTCCTTGTCCCGAAAAACTTCATTGTGCAAAGTTTCATTTAGTAATGTCTACAATTGCGACCTGTATCGTGATTACAAGAATAGATGGACAGACGGACGGACGGACATTGCTAAATCGACTCAAAAAGTGATTCTAGGTCGATCGGTATAATTAACAATGGGTCTATCTCGTTTCCTTTTGGGTGTTACAAACAAATGCACAAAGACATAATACTCTCGTGGAGTGTATAATGATAAATGCAAGTTTTGTAGACCAAGGACGAACACTATCTAATTTGATGTCAGCGGGCCCGACTTTAGCCTTTCCTTACTTGTTTTTCTTAGATTTCTTATTGTTATACCCTATATAAAAAATTATAAATATTTTTGCAATTATAGCTTTTCATGTGGCGCATATTTGACCAGACATCTTGAATATTATAATACTCCCAAAGAATGGTAAAGCTCTACCTAGTTTGACACACTAAAGAAGCACAATAGAGGAGCTGTTCTGTATTGTTTTTATAGGAACACATGGCCATACTTGAATTGACTTATATAAATGCGACTTTCAAATCAAAATACAATCATACCACTTTCAATAAACGTCATCATATAGTGGGATACCAAATTCAAAGAAAAATCCATATATTTCACAGTAGTAGGTTGTCTATGTCGACAGTTATATTTTCTTTTGTAATTTTAAGTGGGTTGTCTATTTTGTTAGTAAGATTGGACTGAGTTAGAACTCCGTCAAATATCGCGAAATGGGATAAAAATGGCACCAATGATACGACAATAACTAGAAACATGAAATTTGGAATGTACATCCATCTAATTGCGTAGATACGTTAAATAGAGGAATATTTCAAAATTTTTACTTATAAGGGGTACAATTGAAAAAGAGGTATAAAAATGGTACATACTACACCACTGAAGTTGAAATCATGAAATTCGGTGTGTACATACATCTGACTGTGAAGATGCGAAATAAAAATAATTTTTCGAAATTTGTACTTTTAGACGGAAAATGGGTCGAATGGGGTTTAAAATGGTACCAATCAAACGGCTGCTGATATTATAACGAAATACGGTGTATACATTTTTTTGCCTGCGTAGACGCGAAAAATAAAGATTTATTTCGATATTCGTACCTTCAAGATCTAAATGGAATTACATTTGGAATCAATCAAACGGCTGTAGAATCAGTATTTTCACTTGTCTCTCTACGTAGATGCGGGAAAAAGAGGTAGGAGTTTTTCTAAATTCATACTTTTAAGGTCAAAATGGAAAAAGGAGTGAAACTGGTACCAATCAAATGGCTTTGGCTAAAATCATAAAATAAGGTGTGTATATTCCACCCTGTAACATATTTAAAACTTCAAATTAGAATCGGCTATATAAAAGTACCGATTTTTTTTTAAATTTCTAGTTTTATTGGAATGGTTGAACTTTGTCATTTAATGTGAATGATATTGGGTGCCATTATCATTCACATGACTACCACGACTGGATCGGCGGTACGTCATCCAATCAACCCAATTTGACAGTGAATTTTCGATTGTTCTGACTCGAATCTCTTCAATGACAACTTCGATTTCCTATTCCAACTCTTCAATTTTCTCTGGATGGTTTACGTAAATTTTTTCCTTAATGGCTCCCCATATATAATAATCCAAATGGCTCAAATCCCAGCTCAGAGGCAGCACAATTGACATCACAATATCGGCTGATTATTCGATTTTCAAAAACAGTGCCTAAAATATCGATGGAGGCGTTGGCTGTGTGACATGTGGCCCCGTCTTGTTGAAACCAAATGTCCCCCATGTCAAGAAAAATGGTCCAATGATGCTGCCAAAATCCACAACAAACAGTAACTCATTTTGGATGCATTGGCTTCTCAATAGTAGCGTGTGGGTTCTCTGAACCCCATATGCGGTAATTTTGTTTATTGACATAGCCACCGATATGAATATGAGCTTAGGTGAAGCTCATTTTCAAACACGTTTTTTCGATAAAATTCTTCATCTCCTGCCAAACAATTTTCAGCCCATTCGGCGAAGCGAAAACGTATCGGATGGACATGAGGCTTCAGTTGTTGGACCAATTGCACTTTGTAAGAATTCATACCTACCTTCAAAGTCAAAGTAATCGGTAGTTCAAATTTAAAATTTCAAATGGCCCACCCGTACTTTTAAGGGAAAACATACTAAAGGAGATTAAACTGGTACTTTTAGAATAAAAATTTAACGAAATTCCTTATGCAGGTTCTAGGCTGTGGATTTCAAAATGGGCGGAACCGGTCCGAACAATTGAAATCACCCGCAGTAATATGTTCGGTATTTATTTACATCTCTTTGAAGATTACAATCTTTATGAAAAAATATTTTGATACCTATTTGTACAAATGTCCTATATATGGACGTGGTCTTTAAAATTAGATAATTAATTTTTATTCAAAATTATAATAATGAAACATCATTATTTATTTAAAAAATAACGCTATTAGCAGAAAATATCATAATTTTCCCAATATTGTACTACACTTATTCCTGAAGTCGACAGACACTAATCTGCCAATAATACTGTGGAATGCAATCCTGGTCGAATTTGTAATCTTTTTATGGCTAAATCTGAACCGATTTCCTGCAGATTCAATACCGATCTTCTTAGCCAAAAAATTACGTTAAGTTGTGGCCGCATAGGGCCACAAAAATTACTTCTGCCAATTTTCATATTTCATTTATTAAGTCTACGGACAATAAAGTTCCTTACAGACTAACAATATACAAATATAATTATAAAATTTAATTTATTAAGATATTTAACAATATTTTAAACTTAAAACTAGGAAGACTTAAATCTATCGGCTCACAAATAGAGTTGTAATGTCTCATTGATTTAAGTAGAGGTTCATTAAAGACACAATAACTCTTCTCGATTCTAAAGATTTTAAGGAAAGAAGCAAACATCTACTTTCTTATGATTTTTTCAACTCCATTAATATGTGTTGCAGCATTAGGGCTCCAAATAAAAGATGCATACTCTAATTTGGAACGAACAAAAGAACAAAATAAAACTTTCTTAGTATACGGATCAGAAAATGCAGAGGTTTTTCTACGAATACAATACATTAAGGAATAAGCCTTCGGAATGATGTAGTCAATATAACCAAGAAAAGTTAATTTTGTATCAAAAATAACTTCAAGGGCAAGAATTTCATCTAAAATATTCAAATTATAATCTGAAATATTATATTGGGAAATAACTTTATTGTGGCATCTATGAAATGTCATGTGCAAGCTTTTAGATAGATCAAAAGGTAAGCCATTACACTTACACCAAAGTATAAATCTATCTATGTCACTCTGAAGCAAGTTCACATCATTCAATGACCGAATAGATTTAAAAAATGTTAAGTCATCTGCATATGACAGATGCCTAGAATAAAAGAAAAAAAATAAAATCATAATTTACAAAAAGAATGAACAATAAAGGACCCAAAATACTACCCTGAGGTATACCAGATGTAGGAATATAAATATCAGAAAATGTCCCTTCAACTAAAGTGGAGCACTGCCTGAATATTAAATAAGATCGGAATAAATCGAGAATATTAGAATGAGAGCTTATTTTAGCAAACTTAATTATATGAATATTATGCGGAACTTTATCCAACGCTTTTGAAAAATCTGTATAAATACTACCAACTTGAATGCCGTTTTCAAAATTATCAATACAATAATGAGTAAATACAGCCAAATTACTAGTAGTTGATCTCCCATGTACAAAACCATGCTGAGCTGGTCTAATATAGCATTTAAGATTAAAAATTAGTTTATCATAAACAATATGTTCAAAAAACTTAGCAATATTCGGCAATTTAGAAATAGGTCTGTAATTCATTTTTGACGCCTGAGCTAAAAAAAGAACAAAACTGGTATTTTTCCATTTTTGGATGAAATAACCGGAATCTATGATTTCTTAAAAATTTTCTAAGAGGGATAATTAGAGATTTACAGCATTATTTTAGAATAAATGCCGAAACTCCATTAGAATCCAACCTAAAAGAACTTGACAACTTTGATATAGCGCAACTAATACCAGAAGTAATATTATGAAACGCATTCACATCTATGTCAGTCGGAATATTATAAAAAATGGACTGAAAGTAATCCTTAAATAAATGAACCGAGTCTTGCAAAGAATTAGAATGGTCATAAACCATTGAGGACGGAATATTTGATTTTTTTTGAATTAGCAAAACTCCAAAATCGTTTAGGGTTAGATTTAATGGAATCATTATAACTCAAAATGTATTGGTTATAGAGAAATTAATTAAGCAAATTAAATTCTCTCATAATTAAAATCCCTATTATGTTTAAATTTTCTATAGAGTCTAGAGCTATAAAAAAACTACTGAATATTTTCTCAAATTTCTTTTTTTATTTGAAAGTACAATCCTTCCGGTTAATAATGGAAAATAATTTCATTTAAATGGCTGTCTCGGGCACCCCACAAATGATGGTCCAAAGGTTGAATAGTTGAAAAAAAAAAACAGTAAGGAAAGGCTAAAGTCGTGCGGGGCCGACTCTATGATACACTCCACTTTCAATCCGAATACAATTCAATTCGGTGAAAAAGTGAAAACGGGAAGGTTTTCTGTATCCTGTAAATGTATGTGTTTGACAAAAAATTTTATATCGGAAAGGACATTTGTATGAGGACATATTGAAACCTGGAACGAAATAGGTGAAATATAAAATGTATAGTTTGGCCAAAATCGGTTAAACTTATGGGAGCAACATTTGAATTTGGGCTATATTTAAATCTGAACCGATCTTACCCACTTTCACCATAGTTTTGTTTAGTTAGATTATAAGATGTTGTGCGAAATTTAAAGACAATCGAGCACAATATGTGGCTTTTAAAGCGGCAAAAGTCAAATCGGGAGCGACATTTATATGGGGGCTATATCTAAATCTGAACCGATCTTACCCAATTTCTGCATAGTTGTTTCTAGTAAGATTATAAGATGTTGTGCCAAATTTAAAGAAAATCGAGTACAATATGTGGTTGCTACAGAGGAAAATGTCAAATCGGGAACGACATTTGTATGGGGGCTATATCTAAATCTGAACCGATTTTCACCATAGATGTTCTTAGTTTAAATATAGGATGTTTTGCCAAATCTGAAGACAATCTGATACAATATGTGGTTTCTAGAGCGGAAAAAGTCAAATCGGGAGCGAAATTTGTATGGGAGCTATATATAAATCTGAACCGATCTGACCGATATTCACCATGGGTGTTTCTAGTGGAAATATAAGATGTTTTACCAAATCTGAAGACAATCTGATACATTATGTGGTTTCTAGAGCGGAAAAAGTCTAATCGGGAGCGAAATTTGTATGGGAGCTATATATAAATCTGAACCGATCTGACCGATATTCACCATGGATGTTTCTAGTAGAAATATAAGATGTTTTACCAAATCTGAAGATGTTTTACCAAATCTGAATCTGATACATTATGTGGTCTCTAGAGCGGAAAAAGTCAAATCGGGAGAGAAATTTGTATGGGAGCTATATATAAATCTGAACCGATCTAACACATTTTTACCACAGGTGTTTCTAGTTACAATATAAGATGTTTTGCCAATTTTAACGAAAATCTGTTGTAATATGTGGTATCTAGAGTGAAAAGAGTCAAATCTGGAATGAAATTCGTATGGGGGCTATATCTAAATCTGAACCGATTTTCTTCAAATTAAATAGCGTTCGTCGTTATCCAGAAAAACATCGTTGTGCAAAGTTTCATTTGGTTCTGTCTACAATTGCGACCTGTATCGTGATTACAAGAATAGATTGACGGACGGACGGACAGACAGACAGACAGACAGACGGACATTGCTAAATCGACTCAGAAAGTGATTCTAAGACGATCGGTATAATTAACAATGGGTCTATCTCGTTTCCTTTTGGGTGATACAAACATATGCACAAAGACATAATACTCTCGTGGAGTGCATAAAAACGAAAATGACGGACACTATATAATGCTTATTTCTCAAGTTTTTTATTCACTCCACGAGAGTATTATGGCTTTGTGCATTTGTTTGTAACACCGAAAAGGAAGCGAGATAGACCCATTGTGAAGTATACCGATCGACGTAGAACCACTTTCTGAGTCGATTTACCAATGTCCGTTTGTCCGTCTGTCTGTCCATCTATTGTTGTAATCAAATTACAGGTCGCAATTATAGTCCGATCTTAACAAAAATTGGCACAAGTAAGTTTTGTGGATGAAGGACGAACGCTATTTAATTTGAGGCAAATCGGTTCAGATTTAGATATAGCCCACATACAAATGTCGCTACCGATTTGACATTTTCCGCTCTAGAAACCACATATTATACTCGATTTTCCATAAATTTGGCACAACATCTTATAATCCAACTAGAAACACATATGCAGAAATTAGGTAAGGTCGGTTCAGATTTAGTATAGCCCCCATACAAATGTCGCTCCCGATTTGACATTTTCCGCTCTAGAAACCCCTTATTATAGCCCAAATACAAATGATGGTCCCAAATGTTTAACCGATTTTGGCCAAACTATACATATTATATTTCACCTATTTCATTCCAGGTTTCCATATACCCCCATATAAATGTCTTTTCCGATTTAACATTTTTTTCAAACACATACATTTACAGTATACAAAAATCCTTCCCGTTTTCACTTTTTCACCAAATTGAATTGTATTCGGATAGAAAGTGGAGTGTATCATAGAGTCGGCCCCGCCCGACTGTAGCCTTTCCTTACTTGTTATTACCTTTACCCTGGTGTACCACGGAAGATTGTGAACTTTAGGTTTAGATAGCGGCAATTGTTCATTAATTGCGACCTGCAGAGTGCGAACAAGCTTTATATGGACAGCAGACGGACGGACAGACAGACAAGCATAGTTAAAACGACTCAGCGGGTGATTTTAAGCCGATAGGTATAATTAAAGGTGGCCTAGCTCGAATTTTTATTGGTGTTACAATTGGCGCGAAACTAGCTTAAAATAGCGTATTCCACGAAGTCTTGTAGGACATAATTATGCCATAGTTCATAAAATCATATAATAGATTTTCTTGTTCGGCATCTCCCAAAACTGGGCGAATGGTTACTATTATCTTCAATAAATATAAATCATGCGGCACATACTACAACGGTTTTGTTAGTTACTGATAAATGTGGATAAACTATATGAACATTTTCTTTTGAATTCACTAAATTCACTATGCTCAAATAAGGTTTGCCCATGGTGTTGCCAACTTGTTAGATTTTTAAGTACCACAATTAATAAGAAATAATTACATACACTAAAAATACATTAACTCCAATTTTCTTTAAAATAATAAATATAAAATTTAACCACTGCACTGTACAAAGTACTAATTGTGGAAATAAATAAATAAATATCTTACAATGCTCCAGACATCTTTGGCAACCGCCAACCAAAGTCTTGAGTACATCGTCCTTTGTCCTTTCTCCACAATATTAAAAGTAATCATAGCGACGCTACGAAACAGATTCAAACCAGGCAACAAACCGCACTCAAATAGAAATTGTTCGACAGCATAACACAAAAGGAACGAACGAAGAATAGCAATCTAAGAAAGATTCTTTTCAAAATGCCAGACTATACGGGGCTGCCATACTGTGGCGCCACTACAGTTTAACGGTGTTAATGACAGTTGAAGGCAATGCCACTTGGCTTTTTGCTTTGGTCGTGATATGCATCGACTTGAACTGAATCCTAAATATGCTCTATAAACAAGTTGTTGATGCTTAAATGGACCTTCTAGTTCAAGTAAAGGACACAAATAAAAAATAAGTAGAAATATTTCTTAAACAAATATTTTCTATACACAATTGTAATAGCCAGAAACTTTTTTAAACTACCTATCAATAAGTTGATGACAAAATTATCTAAGGACCGAAACCTATGTTCATTCAAAAAAGATCAGTCTTTTAATAACACCATTTCTAAGTAATGTATCATGCGGCCGACCATAGCCAACACATTACCCTACTTTTCTTTCTTTTATGGCGACATTTAATGCCACAATTCATGAGATGAAAATAATTCAAGAGCAACATGACACCCCAGACAAGGTTCATCACCTTCGATACATTGTCAACTACAGGCAGCAGCTGGCTTAAATTGTTGGAATTTTAATGCCTGTAATGTTAGAAAAATGCAAGCCGTATTAAATTGTTGGGAATTTTAATACAAGAATATTTGAATAATTGTATACCTGCAGCAGTTTTTCATGATTAAAAAAAATAATTTTTTACCTTCCGGCTAGTTATGTCCCGGTAGCCTTTAATTGCTGAAACATCTCTTTTATGTTCGGTTTCTGCTTTGATGTGCACTTTTCAAAGCTTCTTTTTTCTCATTGCCTCTCGTCATTTAATAGGAGAATGTTAATTAATACCAGAGCTCCCTCATCTTCCACTTCACTTTCACATTGATTGCCATCATATACAGAAGAGGACTTACGCGAATACTTCTCTTCGTATCACTGGCGTTGTTTGTGCTATTTATATACTCCACGAGAGTATTATGTCTTTGTGCATTTGTTTGTAACACCCAAAAGGAAACGAGATAGACCCATTGTTAATTATACCGATCGACTTAGAATCAATTTTAATCGATTTTTTGTAATCAAATTCAGGTCGTAATTATAGTCCGAGCTTAACAAAAATTGGCACAAGTAAGTTTTGTGGATCAAGGACGAAAGCTATTTAATTTGAAGCATATCGGTTCAGATTTAGATAAAGCCCCCATACAAAAGTCGCTCCCTATTTGACATTTTCCGCTCTAGAAACCACATATTGATTTCGATATACTTTAAGTTTGGTAAAACATCTTATAATCCATATATATATATATCATTTGTATGGGGGCTATATTTAAATCTGAACCGATCTTACCACTTTCTGCATAGGTGTTTCTAGCTGGATTATAAGATATTGTGCCAAATTTAAAGAAAAGACTTTATACAGTAAAAGTCAATGCGTAATGGCTTTTATCAAATCAAAACGTACAACTGAAATATTCACATGAAAAAAGTGGCAATTGCGTGCAAATAGGGCGTGAATAAATGCAAATTTTGAGTTAAACTGGAGTTAATTGGAGTTTACAGATTTTAATTTCCTCATCATATATATATTTTCCCGTGGTTCCTAGTTGGAACATAGAGCCGTAACAAATACATTCTAATTTTCTTTATCTATTGCTAAATATTTGATTTCTCTGCATGTGCGACCTGCTTCCTCATCATGTTGTCGCTAAATGGACTACAAAGTTTCAAAGGATAATATTTTTCAAAAAAATGTTTTAATATTTTTTCACAACCTACGATACCGATATAAGTTTCAAATCAAATTAACAGACATTTCAAATGTCCCCCCTTTGTTTAATATGATAAAACAAAGTGTTTTCGAAAACTTTAATTATTTCGGTAATTCCTGGGATATTCTTTTAAAAATGTCCTGCATCACATTGTAAGTTTCATCTGACTTTAAACTCTCTCCAGTTGTTTCTATATATATCCATCCATTATAAGTGCTCTTATTTAAAATCTTGAAATTTAATAGGTCACACAAATTTTAAACGAAAAACGTTGCCCTAAAACATTCTTCATGTTGCTGGCAATAGATCTTATAACAAAGTGTGTATAGGGTGGCCAATTGTGGGTATCTATTTAAAAATGAAATAAGGAAATTGTGATTTGACATTTCTATACACTTTTGTTGTGTGGTTTCGTAAAAGAGGGAGGTAGACTTTAAACTCAATTTTAATGGATTCATGCGAATAACGCCAGAAATTGTCGAGACTGTAGGCTGCTCTCAAGTAAGCCTAGGCGATCACTTAAACACCATAATAGAGTGGTATGGTCTGCTTTTGCCAGTCAGTATTAGGGACCATATTGATTCGAGATTTTTCTAAATTGTAACCAGTCACAGAATAGCCCTTGGTTTAGTTGGGTTAAACATTGACCACTTTCCCTCTTAAAAATGCAAAGGACCTCTTGATCGCTCACCCTGTAAATGTGCACATATTTCCAAAAAAGAATGTAGAAAGTGCACAATGGTACATAAAATATTGCATCCGTGTTATTGAAACAAATTTAGCAGACTTCCTTCCAGTTTAGTTTTTACTTCCGCTCATGACTCTGATTTATATCCCCATGAAGGGGTTGAATAAACTTAAAAAAACTGGTAGCAACTACATGCATACATACATATATGAAATATATGGGACATATTACAAATATGAATATGTATCCAAGTCTTATAGCAAAGAGAAAGGGGGTTTATACCCCTTTATACGTATGCGAGGAATTGTGGCTGCAGTAAAATATTTGTTTTAACCGGGGGGCTTAACGTTGGCCCGGCATGAGAGTTTACAGATGAATGTATCTGGAGCAATATGGTGGGGCTGTGTGTTGGTGTTTGGATATATGGATTCAGTCGGGATGTGTCGACATAATAAATGCAAATAAATCATGAATGAAATGCTGATGACAACAATAATTTGTGTACACATTTGTGTAGACATTAATCGCAGAATTCTCTCCGTGTACTTAGTGTTAATAGCGGGGGAATATGAGGGCGTTTACCTTCAGTGAACTTGTAAATGTTGTGATTTTTAAAACAAACAATTTACAAAAGTCACCAAGGCATACAAACTGTAGTATGTATGATATGACATATGTCCGCGAGGGCGTAGTTCCCTAAAATGTCAAGTGGATGTCGAAGTGGTGCTTATGTGATATTACACTGTGATTCAAAATTATAAAACAGGGATGCAAAAGTAGGTGCAATTTTGTGGTACAAAAAAGCCGTTTCAAATACAATTGTGTTCCAGTGACATTTATGGTGCAATTTCCAATTATCTTTTAATTAAGCTATGCAACAAAAAACAAAAAAATGTATCCGATGCCAACAACATGTTTTGTGCACATTAAGCCATATGGAATTTTTCATAAATTTCTTCTTATTCTTTTGAACATTTGTAACAAGTTTTCACTTTAACATTGTTAAAAGTATTAAGATTAGGCGATAAAAGTCTTCTGCCTTGAATATGGTACTTATAGCTTACACCACTTCATGGAATATGGTATTATAAATTAGTTTCACGCCAAATGTTTATAATATCAAGCTAGACTCGCCTTTAAGTATACCGGTAAGCTTAGAATCACGAGCTGAATCGATTTATCAATGTCTGTCTGTCCAACTAAGCTTGTTCGCACTCTGCCGGTCGTAATTGTTGCCAGATTGTCATGAAATTTGGCAAGAGTAATTTTTTCAGCCCAAGGATGATCGGTATTAAATTGGGAAATCGGTTCAGATTTAGATATAGCCTCCCTACAAATATCCCTCTAATTTACCTAAGGCTGCTCTAGAATACACATTTTACATTGGGTATTGATAGCATGTTCAGCATCATGCTATATCCATCCATGTTTCGGTCTAGAACTCCCCTATAAATGGGGCCCCATTTTACAATATTATCGCTCTAGAATCCACATCTTACATTGGATATTGATACATTTTGGCAGACCATGTTATATTTCAAATAAGAATACCTACACACAGAGAATGAGGCTGTGGGAAATCCATCATAACCAATAAATAATGATATAAGCACAACGTTTTTATTGAAAACAGCATATTTCCGTATTCTTCATAGATATCTAGTTTAATGTACTATAATAACATGGTCATAACCAAAAGAAAGTAAAGACAGCAAAAACATTGGATCAATCTAAGATAATAAAAATATTTTGTGTTTAACTCTTACAATTGTGACAACTACTTTTTATACAGAAAAGAATACTTTTCAATTACAACAAATAATTTATTTCTAACAATGAAATATACACGAAAAAGCTTGGTTTTTTGCCATCCCTTTCTGATAATTATCCCAACATCGGATGGTATTGAACTATAATAATATTGTTGGTCGTAGTAATCCTTTTCATAAATATACAAAATATTAAATGAATTTCGATAACCCTACCAAAAATTTGAATTCACAAACAATAATTATTGTTACAATAAACGAATACAAAAATTTCACTCGGCTGTCAAACACAAGTACAAAACAAGTAAGGACAGGCTAAAGTCGGGCGGGGCCGACTATATGACACACTCCACTTTCTATCCGTATACAATTTAATTCGGTGAAAAAACGAAAACGGGAAGGATTTTTGTATCCTGTAAATGTATGTGTTTGACAAAAAATTTTAAATCGGAAAAGACATATGTATTGAGGCATATTGAAATCTGGAACGAAATAGGTGAAATATGATATGTATAGTTTGGCCAAAATCGGTTAAACATTTGGGAGCAACATTTGTATTTGGGCTATATCTAAATCTGACCCGATCTTACCCACTTTCACCATAGGTTTTTGTACTTGGATTATAAGCTGTTGTGCCAAATTTAAAGAAAATCAAGTATAATATGTGGACTCTAAAGCGGCAAAAGTCAAATCGGGAGCGACATTAGTATGGGGGCTATATCTAAATCTGAACCGATCTTACCGAATTTATGTATAGGTCTTTCTAGTTACATTATAAGATGTTGTGCCAAATTTAAAGAAAATCGAGTACAATATGTGGTTTCTAGAGCGGAAAATGTCAAATCGAGAGTGACATTTGTACGGGGGCTATATCTAAATCTGAACCGATCTTACCTAACTTCTGCATATGTGTTTCTAGTTGGATTATAAGATGTTGTGCCAAATTTACAGAAAATCGGGTACAATATGTGGTTTCTAGAGCGGAAAATGTCAAATCGGGAGCGACATTTGTATGGGGGCTATGTCTAAATCTGAACCGATCTTTCCGAATTTCTGCATAGGTGTTTCTAGTTGGATTATAAGATGTTGTGCCAAATTTAAACAAAATCGAGGACAATATGGGGGTTCTAGAGCGGAAAATGTCAAATCGGGAGCGATTTTTGTATGGGGGCTATATCTAAATCTGAACCGATCTTACCCAATTTTTGCATATGTGTTTCTAGTAATGTTAATATATAAATGATTTTTACCCAATTTACTGTGATATAAACGGCCCCAGCAACTGAGGGCCGTTTATATCAAACAGTTTTCCAAAATCAACGACGACAGTGTCCTAAAAAATTAAAAGAAGTTCTGAAAGATTAAACGAAGGTAGCTTTTTGCCATCACTAATGTAATTTTCTTCGAATATATTTTTACTTTATATTCTAGAATAGCAATGGCTTCCTATTACTGTCATATATGTTTCCCGACGGTCGTACGAAACCCACAAAGAAAATAGACGAAAGTTTCTAAAATCGAAATTCAAGATAGTTGATGTGATAAGAAATACTTTGTTGATGTCCCGTTAAAAACAATCGATTTTTTTGCATATTAAAATGAAAACTACTAATTTTAAAAAATATGCTCTTTAGCTAAAGAAATAACTTGTGTCATGTTTGGATGTATCTAAAAAATGTGCCCCTGTTTTTGGATTAATTGAGAATATTATTCTGAAATGTGAAAATTCTAGTGCGTTAAAATTATACAAACATTGTACTTCCCTACAGAGTTAATTATGTTTAATTTAAGATCCTAAATGTAAAATTCGCATCACATATTTGGTATTTGTTATATGGAAATATTAGTTATTATATTATACTGTATTTTATAATGTAATAAATAAAACATTTAAATAGTAAAACCATAAAACGGTCAGGATAATCGAATACAAAAAATTTTATCCAATCAACAAATAGTCGCAACAACCGAAAATCGTAATCTGAACTACAAAATTTGAAAACAACATATTGCCATCAAGTGATAATAACAACAGATATATAAAGAGTGATTTTTTTGAGGTTAGGATTTTCATGCATTAGTATTTGACAGATCACGTGGGATTTCAGACATGGTGTCAAAGAGAAAGATGCTCAGTATGCTTTGACATTTCATCATGAATAGACTTACTAACGAGCAACGCTTGCAAATCATTGAATTTTATTATCAAAATGCGTGCTCTGTTAAGAAAGTGCAGAAAGAAAGAAATTGTGTTCAGCGACGAAGCTCATTTTTGGCTCAATGGGTACGTAAATAGGCAGAATTGTCGATTTTGGAGTGAATATCAGCCAGAAGCATTGCAAGAGCTACCAATGCATCCAGAAAAAGTCACAGTTTGGTGCGGTTTATGGGCTGGTGGCATCATTGGACCGTACTTCTTCAAAGATGATGCGAATCGTAACGTAACTGTGAATGGTGAGCGCTACCGTGAGATGATATCCAACTTTTTTTTGCCCAAAATGGAAGAACTGAACTTGGTTGACATGTGGTTTCAACAAGATGGCGCTACATGCCACACAGCTCGCGATTCTATGGCCATTTTGAGGGAAAACTTCGGAGAACAATTCATCTCAAGAAATGGACCGGTAAGTTGGCCACCAAGATCATGCGATTTGACGCCTTTAGACTATTTTTTGTGGGGCTACGTCAAGTCTAAAGTCTACAGAAATAAGCCAGCAACTATTCCAGCTTTGGAAGACAACATTTCCGAAGAAATTCGGGCTATTCCGGCCGAAATGCTCGAAAAAGTTGCCCAAAATTGGACTTTCCGAATGGACCACCTAAGACGCAGCCGCGGTCAACATTTAAATGAAATTATCTTCAAAAAGTAAATGTCATGGACCAATCTAACGTTTCAAATAAAGAACCGATGAGATTTTGCAAATTTTATGCGTGTTTTTTTAAAAAAAAAGTTATCAAGCTCTTAAAAAATCATCAAAATCAAATACAACAATTTAGTTGCATCTACCGTTTTGATAGTTCGATGTACCAAAACATTCTATATTTAATTTCTCTGCAACAAATAATTTCAGTTCACAGTACTGAAAATGTTATTATTGCAATAAAAAGTCGGTTATACTGATGGAATCACCCATGCAATATTGCGATAGTACGTAGAACTACAAAAATTCGGTTGTGGTAATGAATCTGTTTTCCGTGTGTACTATGAAAGTCAATTATATGGGTCCATATTTTGGTATAACCCCCATACAAATGGCCGCCCTGCACTATTACCGCTGTAGAACTACATGCTACATCGGATCTTGACCAAATTTTGCAGGGCCATGCTATGGTACAACCCCAAGTGTTATTATAGGACCCCTAAAAATGTCCGTCCGATTTATTTTATTACCACTGTAAAATGTGCATTTGTCATTGGATCGTGGTCAAATTTTCCAGACCATGTTATATTTACTCTCGAAGTACCTGTCCGAAAACTGGACCATATGGGTCACTGTTTTAAAATACAACTACAACAACAATTTTCATTATTATCGCCTTACAACCTTTATATTACATCGAATCTGGATCAACTTTTTCATATCATTGATTATATCTAATAGGAACTCTTTCTGATGAAATGGACCATGAGTCCCTGTTTTGATGTAGACCCAATTGCCCACAGGTACGATTTTACACGTATTTTCTGAATCACGTTATATTTTAGTAAGGAACACAGCAAAAGTAGAGCATTACGCAAGGATATTGTCACCGCTCATTATCAATTTCTGATTTGTTTACCTAGCACTCAAGGTTCAATTTATTACTTGTGTATTTAATTTAGGTACAATGTGTTTAAAAAATTCTCTAAAATCATATTAATAATATATTTCAGTTTCTTTACAGAATCTATTATGGGGTAATTCCATCAGAAAACGACCCAAAAATCATAGGTTTGGATTTTCATCCTCCCCGATTTTGATGAAATTTGGCACTAATGGTTGCGGGTAATACACCGTTTACCGTAGCTCAAAGTAATGCGTGCTTTAAGTTCTACAGTAGTCCAAAGTTGTTTTTTTTTTTCGAAGAGATGGCTTCCTTATCGATATCATAACTTTGGATGGCGTAATGAGTTTTTATCGATATTGACATCATATGAAAGTCTTACACCTCATCTTTCCGAATCTCTATAAAAATGTGAATGCCCTTGTGGTTCAAGGATTCCAAAAATTAAAAATCATTTAATTCCTTGAAAATCCTGAAAAACATATCTTTAATTTTCTTTATTTTGTTTTGTATTTTAGCTTATGTTATTCTCAACAAAATATCAAAAATTCAGAGTGGGGTTGGTTAAGAAGTTACGGCTGTTTTCCCAAAGTATTGTGTTATTTCAGCCAGCCCAAAATTTTTCATTAGAGTTGCTTCAAAATAAATGTTGTCGAGCGCCCCGGTAGTCGAGTTGGTAACGTGCTCGGCTATCAGCATGGGGGTCGGGGGTTCGATTCCCACCAGAGGCTCTGGTCTGTCGCTGCAATAACTAGCTACAATGGTCTTAGTCACCCCGGCTCAATCCCTGGACCCAAAATTAGAATATAAATTTACTTTGTATTGTAATTCATAATAAATAAAAATAAAATAAAACTAAATGTTGTCTATATTCATTTATTTCACATGTACTTCCAAAATATATCGCTTTTATCATTGTCCGTGAGCTGGACGCTTTCAAAAAATGTGTAAAACTGGGTTTTCTTGAACAGGATTTTACGATGAGAATGGTATTGAAAAAAAACATTAGAAATTAAAATCCGGTCCTTATCGAACCATATCAAAAAAAAATTAAAAAAAAATAATTAAATAACCCATTTTTTCTTGGATTTTTCATTGTTTTTATAAAAATATATAATTTTGATGATGTTTCACTCTAATTCTAGTTGATTTTGTTAAAAAAATCGTAAAAAATAGAAGCCATAATTTTAGCACTTTCAAACTCACACAGTCGCTTAAAAATGGACCTAAGCTCACAACATTAAAATTTCAACAAAATGGATTAGTGTAATCATTTCGAAAATCAAATTAAAAGAATTAAAAATGCACAAACTTTAAAAAATCTAACCTTTCTATTACACACAACATCAATATTTTAAAAGTAATCGAAATTACAGTCAGCACAAGGTATAACATATTAAAGTCGGTAAAGTATTTCAGGAGTTTCTTGCTATTGAATGAACGAGTTGTATTTTTATACACCTCACGAGAGTATTATGTCTTTGTGCATTTGTTTGTAACACCCAAAATGAAGGGAGATAGACCGATTGTTAATTATACCGATCGACTCTGTCTGTCGGTCTGTCTATCTGTCTGTCCGTCCATATATTCTTGTAATCGCGATACAGGTCGCAATTGCTGACAGAACCAAATGAAACTTTGAACAACTAAGTTTTTCGGGATAAGGTCGAACTCTATTTAATTTGAAAAAAATCGGTTCAGATTTAGATATATACGAACCGCATACGAATTTCACTCCCGATTTGACTCTTTTCACTCTAAATACCACATATTTTAACAGATTTCCTTCAGATTTGGCAAAACAACTTATATTTAAACTAGGAACACCTATGGTGAAAATAGGTCAGATCAGTACAGATTTATATATATCTCCCATTAAAATTCCGTTCCCGATTTGAATTTTTCCGCTCTAGAATCCACATATTTTAAAAAATTTTCTTCTAAATTCGCAAAAAACCTTATATTTCAACTGGAAACATCTGTCGTAAAAACGTGTTAATTCGGTTCAGATTTAGATATATACGAACCGCATACGAATTTCACTCCCGATTTCACTCTTTTCACTCTAGATACCACATATTTTAGCAGATTTGTTTCAGATTTGGCAAAACAACTTATATTTAAACTAGGAACACCTATGGTGAAAATAGGTCAGATCGGTTCAGATTTAGATATAGCCCCCATACGAATATCACTCCCGATTTGACCCTTTTCACTCTTGATACCACATATTTCAATAGATTTTCTTCACAATTGGCAAAACATCTTATAGTTCAACTAGAAACACCTGTGGTAAAAATGTGTTAGATCGGTTCAGATTTATATATAGCTCCCATACAAATTTCGCTCCCAATTTGAATTTTTCCGCTCTAGAATCCACATATTTTAACAGATTTTCTTCTAAATTCGCAAAAACCTTATATTTCAACTGGAAACATCTGTGGTAAAAATGTGTTAGATCGGTTCAGATTTATATATAGTTCCCATTAAAATTTCACTCCCAATTTGACTTTTTCTTCTCTAGAAACCACATATTTTAACAGATCCTCTTCAAATTAGGCGAAATATTCTATAAACAGCCATGGTGCTAATGGGTCAGATCGGTTCAGATTTATATATAGCTGAAGACTTCAACACAACTTTTGGTCTTAAAGCAAAATAAATGACAACACAATCGACATAACAGACCAACAATACATACAAACAACAACACACACGAGGTACTGTGAAGACGGGACAAACCGTACAACAACAACCTCTGCATTGTTGCGAGCGATGCGAGCATATGCATAACATTGAATTGGCAAAGTGAGATTTTTTAGTGTGTCGACTTAGTCCGGTGGAATATTTTGTTTATCAGCGCTTCTCATTTGTCGTATGTGACCGCTGGTACTAATATGAACCCTGATTTAAGTCAAAGACATACATTCGTTACGAAAGTTCTGACGAGATGGGGTAGCGCCCATCGAAACTGCGCAGTCAACTTTTAGCTGCAACAATAAAGGTCTCACTTTGCGTTTTTGCTAATTTTGGGTTCTGCTGAAGACTTCAGCACTACCTTTGGTCTTAAACCAAAATAAATGAAAACACGCTCCCACACAAATTTCATTCCCGATTTCACTTGTTCCACTCTATATTTTAACAGATCTTCTTCAAATCTTTCAAAATATCTTATTTTTCAACTAGAAACATCCATAGTGAAAATGGGTCAGATCGGTTCAGATTTACATATAGCTGCAATACAAATATCGCTCCCAGATAAACTTTTTCCGCCCCAGAAACCACGAATTTTCACCGAATTTCTTCGAACTGAGCATAACAAGTTATATTTGAACTAGAAGAACTTATTTTTAAAGTTAGTCTCTATATTCCATATTTGGATATAGCCCCGATACAAATATTCTTTTCGATTTGACAAATTGGACCAGGTCATATTAGCCTATGATTAGGAAACATAAAAAAAATCTTCCCGTTTTCACTTTTTTCCGAGTTGAATTGTATTCGGGTAGAAAGTGGAGTGTATCATATAGTCGACCCCGCCCGACTTTAGCCTTTCCTTACTTGTTTTCACTGTTAAATTGGTCATAACTCGTGAAAAACTGTTCAATTTTTATCCAAAAATATGTATACAATAGTTTAATGAGAATAATACATACGCAAACTTTCAAAACAATCGCAGCTTTCGATTCCCCATCACCTTTCTTAGGTTTCTTGTCGAAACAGTCAGTTATGCACCGAATTTTATTATACAAGGTGGCGCAAAAGTAGTGTCATGTCATAATGTGAATTGCCTACCGTTTTGTTAGAAATGAAAATGAGTTCTGTCTTCAGAAATAGTTTTTTGAAGAATAAAGTATGACACCATATAATGTGCCTAATACATTTTCATTTCTCATTTTCATTTCTAACAAAACGGTAAGCAATTCACATTATGACATGACACTACTTTTGCGCCACCTTGTACAAAGACTAAAAAAACTGAAAATTAAATTTTCCTCTACAGAGGATCTAACGGATATCATATGTGTGATTCTTGTCTACAATATCAAACGTCAAATTCCAGGCTTATAGCTGACAACATTAATATACATGCTGTTATATTGTTATTATTATGCTATATTCAATTGCAATGGTATTTAAACTTAGCCTAATTTACAAAAAATATCTGTATATGTTTTCCACGGGCAATATCACTAAGTTCACTTTTAGAATTCTTAGTTTCGATGGTTATGGATCTACGCCACGTTGTCATCGGCCTTCCTCTCTTTCTCACTCCGTGAGGATTCCTTATGAGCGCAGCATGGTTAACATCATCGGTTTCCTTCCGCAAGGTATGCCCTAGCCATCGATATTTGTGTCTCCGTATTTGTGTATCAATACGCTCTTGCTGTATAATTTCCCACAGTCTCTCGTTGCTTATTTTTCTGGGTCACCATATTCGTAGAATGGTACGTAGGCATCTATTAACGAATTTTTCTAGCTTCTGCCTCATTTTATAGAAAATGTTAAACTCAGTCACATTTCCTTGCTTATTTTTCATGTTCTCATACATCGAAAGTGTGACTTTTCATGTTTATTTCCTTTATACTTAATCCATTGTAAATTACTTCCAATCTATAGACAACAATAAAACAATAACACAATTTGGCCTAATTTACTTTTTGATGTTTGATTACTGGGATTATTTGCTAAAAATTTAATTTCTATTTAAGACAATTTCCAAAGCAACTAATCTATTAAGTGCGCCCACAACATTCAGAAGAAAGCCATCATCGGAAATTACAGTAATTGGCCAAGCAGGCAAGGCTGTCTGGCAAAATGTTTCAATAGACTTTAGTACGTAAAATTCACACAGTTGTCGGCAGGAAAAAAGTCATTACACAGCAGCCATAACAATTAGAACTTAATTAATGTAATTTATAGCATCATTTTGTTGAAGACGGCTGTTAAAGATGGCCTTCTAATAGATTTTGCATTACAAGGAAGGCCAACAGATTGTACTTGAATTTTAAGAAAAGATATGGATTTTTAATACACCTAATTTTGTTGGATTGAATTGGTTGTTAAATAAACCAAAAAAAATATCTGAATTAAAGCAAGCAATTGTTTCTTAAAGAATATCGAAATGAATAAAAATCAACTGCTTGTCACATGACATATTTATTTGTACACCTACCTGCATACATACATACATACATAATTGTTAGCTGCACACAAAGGCTGTGTTTTGTTGATTCAAAATGGTTTACTTAACACTGTCCTGCTGTGCCCCAAAATTGACTTCACTGCTGGATAACAACACACAGTGATGTCCACTGATTTATGGCCACAGATTAAAAGGTGTTTGGCTTTTGTTTAACTTTTATGAAATTGAGTAGGAGTTGAAAGCTCAAATCAAAGAAAACAAACTATTAACTTAATATTTGTGGTTATTTGTTAAACGAAACTTATCGCCTCCATGATGACGAATAGAGTTAAATGTCTCCACAAAAAAAGGTTCCCTTTGAATTATTACCACAAATTAATCAGATATTTATGTGTGTACTTAGTTTTGTCTGCTACAAATCGTGTCATTTGTAACAAATGTGGTTTCATTTTAATGCTTTTGTGTAGCCACAACAAAGCGAGGCGTTATTTATGAACGCAATGGTTTTAAGTCATAGCTATAATTATTAAATTATATAAATTAAAGGGTTTCCCAATGAGGACAGGTAGGCGGGTTTTACAGTTCATGGCGGTGGTGTTGTTTTATATTTAATTAATTTTCAGATATTACAGACAAATCACCTCGGTAGGGTCGAGCGAAACGTACAAATAAAACATGTAAGGGAAAGCTAAAGGCGACTATACGATACACTCCACTTTCTCTACGAATACAATTCAATTCGGTAAAAACGTGAAAACAGGAAGGAATTTTGTATGTGTCCCAATCATAGACTGAGATGAACTGACCCGATTTGTCAAATCAAGAAGAATATTTGTACTGGGGCTATACCCATACAAGAAACGAAGTGACCCACTTTTACTTTGAAGAAATTCGGTGAAAATAACTTGGTTTCTAGAGCGGAAAAGACAAGTCGTAAGCGAAATTTGTATGGGGGCTATATCTAAGTCTGAACCGATCTGACCCATTTTAACTATGGATGTTTCAGTTGAAATATTAGATATCTTGGCAGATTTGAAGAAGATCTGTTAAAATATGGGAAGTGAAAAAAGTCAAAACGGGAGTGAAATTTGTATGGGGGCTATATCTAAATCTGAACCGATCTAACTCATTTTCATCATAGGTGTTTCCAGTTGAAATATTCGATGTTTTGCCAGATTTGAAGAAGATCTGTTAAAATATGTGGTATCTAGAGTGAAAAGAGTCAAATCGGGAGCAAAATTCGTATGGGGGCTATATCTAAATCTAAACCGATTTTCTTCAAATTAAATAGCGTTCGTCCTTATCCAGAGAAACTTTGTTGTGTAATGTTTCATTTGGTTGTGACTACAATTGCGACCTTTACTTTGTTTAAAAGAATAGATGGACAGACAGACGGACAGACAGTTAGATATTGATAAAGCGATTCAAAAAGTAATTATAAGTCGATCGGTATAATTAACAATGGGTCTATCTCGCTTTCTTTTGGAAAGCAAATTACATTAGAAAATTTTATATATAGCCGTTCGACAAAATATTATAACTAGTGTATAACGTGTGACCAATTTTGGAAAAACTTTTGCAGGTGGTTACATTTTTATACCCTCCACCTCCAGAATGGGGGTTATTTCATATTCCGTTTGTAACACGTTAAAATATTCATCGGAAACTCTGAAAATTATGTATATTTTGTGGGTCGTGGTAAAATTCTATGACGATCTAGCTATGTCTGTACGTCTGTCTGTCTGTTGAAAACACGCGAGCCGCAGAACTAGGGCCAGGGGGTTAAATTTTTCTCAAAATGTGTCTTATGGTTGCATGTCTGTTGGGATTGAAAGTGGATGAAATCGGCCCAGAGGGAAAATCTTTTTGCTCACAAGGACTGGAAATACACCCTAATATTTAGACTCTTTAACCATTTTTTTGAAAATGTCTACTTATATGCACTTGAAATATGTTGCATACATTCCTCTTATAGCGTGAAATTAAATAAAAGTTTTAGCGGGCGAAATGGGACGAAAAGAGATAAAAATGGTACCAACAGCTATAAACATGAAATTTGGAATGAACGTCCCTCTAATTGCGTAGATACGTAAACTAGAGCGAATTTTCAAAATTCGTGCTTTTGGGACAAAAGGGATAATCATGGAATTCGCTCTAATTGCGTAGACACGTAAAATAGAAGGATTTTTCGATATTCGTACTTTTAAGGGATACAATTGAAATTGGAGGATAAAAACTGTTGAAGTTGAAATCATGAAATTCGGTGTATACATTCATCTGCCTGTATAGACGCGAAACATAAAGAAATTTTTTGAAATTTGTACTTTTAGGCGGAAAATGGGGTCAAAAATGGTACCAGCCAAACGGCTGCAGCTAAAATAGTGAAATTCTAACTGCATATAAGCGAAAGTAAAGTGATCTTTCGATAGTCGTGCCTTCAGGAAAAAATTATATTAAATTTGGCACCAATCAAGTGGCTGTAGCAGAATAATGAAATTCGTCTGATTGCGTAGACGCAGAAAATAAGAAAACCTTTTCCAAAACCGTCTTTTAGGGTAAAAATGGAAACCGATATCAAGCAAACTGCTGAAGCTAAAATCGTGAAATTAGGCATGTACTATGAATACGAAACATTTTCGATCTGCAATATTAGCACATCTCCTATCAAAATGGTACGGACATTTGAGCTGTAGCCGGATGAAGAAATTGAAAATGGGGAAAATCGAAAAAGGGAAATTGTTTCTACCTAATAACGACTGACAATGCACCTGATATTTAGGGCATATTTTTCAAGATTCACATTTTGATTACTCTTGAAGTTTTATATTTATATAGAAGAGGACTTTTAATATTATAATATTGAAGCATCACTATTTATTTAAAACAGTGCTCATAAGTATTCCTAACAGAAATGGTAAACATATATTGTAATATGCATAAATAAGTAAGGAAAGGCTAAAGTCGGGCGGGGCCGACTATATAATACCCTACACCACTCCCTGCGTATTTACCTCGCTTTGACTACTAAACCCTGGTATTTCATGGGATCAATTTTATGTAGTTCATATAAATTTTACAGTATAAATTCATCTTTAGTCATATTTAACGAATATTGTAAATAATTGATCCAATTTTCCGGCAGACAAATACAAATTATACAGTAGTAATAGGATGAATCGGACCGACATTTGAAAGGAGGCCTACAACAACACCGGCTCAAAACATGCGCCTATATATTTC
Organism: Polietes domitor; assembly: GCA_947397865.1. Classification (NCBI taxonomy): domain Eukaryota; kingdom Metazoa; phylum Arthropoda; class Insecta; order Diptera; family Muscidae; genus Polietes; species Polietes domitor. The sequence continues at coordinate 52,595 of CANDYM010000573.1, forward strand.
TCATTCACTGTAGGTATTCATAGTTGAAATATATCATGATCTGATGTAAGACGTAGTTTCTAGAGCTGTATTAGAGTAGAATGGGTTATTGGGTTATTCCAAAGTGTGGACACATATATTTGACTTTGTATTCTGAAATATAATATAATCTGCAAAATTTGAAAAAAAAATCCGATGTAAAATTTGAGTGGAATGCACTCCGCCGTGGAGGGTATATAAGATTCGGCCCGGCCGAACTTAACAGAACTTTTTTCTTGTTATTGATATTTTTTGGACTATGTAGGCTATTTAAGCAAAGAAAAATTGCATTATGAAGTATATTTGATAACCATCAGGGGATTCCGAACTTATTTTGTGTTTCTATACACCCTGCTATAGGAGAT
>CANDYM010000575.1:0-29716 GCA_947397865.1 Polietes domitor
TCAAGGAAACAGTCAACAACAAAAATAAACAACTTTCTAGAACATATGAAATATCTAGGAATGATTCTTAACACCGTTTAGGTAGCGCTTAAGTAGCCGCATTTTTTTTTAATTTCATTTGTTCTTTCTTTACTTCAACATTGAGATATTTTGTCATCTATTATAAAAATAATAAAAACAAGTAAAAACGGCGTTAAGTTCGGCCGGGCCGAATTTTATATACCCTCCACCTTGGATTGCATCCCACAGTAATATTACAGGAAAATATAATTTTGTTTATATAGCCAAACCAAAACAAATACAAATATTGAAACAATAATTTTATAAATAAATATAATATTTTAATTATTTCAAACCATTAGTTATTTCAAAACAAAAAATAAATATTCTTATATTTATATTTTCAGAAAGCTTTAATACCATAAATATTGGTAGATAGTGGGTGCTACAGTTGGTTGTATTTCCATTCTATTTTAATTCCAAAAGTAAAAATTTCGAAAATCCATTATCAGACGTACATAGTTCAAATAATCTAACTTCATGATTCAACAAATTTTTGCCGTAAAAGAAAAAGTACGAATTTGGGAAAAAAAACTTTTTATTTTGCGTTTCTATGCAGTCAGAGGAATGTATACACCGAATTCCATGATTCCAGCTGCGCCCATTTGGTTGGTACCATTATTACCCCCTTGACGTTTCTACGCAATTAGAATTTCATCATTCTAGCTGTAGTCGTTTAGTTGGTATTTTTTTTATCCCTCTGTACCATTGTATCCCTTGAAAGTACGAATTTCAAAAATCCGTTTATTTTCTGTGTCTACGCAGTCAGAGGAATGTATACTCCGAATTGCATAACTCTAGCTGCGGTCATTTGGCTGGTACTTTTTGTATCCCTTTTTCCATTTTAACCCCAAAAAGTACGAATTTCGAAAAATAAGTCTACACAGTCAGAGGAGTGTATACTCCGAATTTCACGACTCTAGCTGCGGTCATTTGATTTATCCTCCATTTTATCCCCTTTTTTTCATTTTAACCCCAAAAAGTACGAATTTTAAAAAATCCGTTCATTTTACGTGTCTACGCAATCAGAGGAATATATACACCGAATTTCATTATTCTAGGTACAGCCGTTTGGTCTGTACAATTTTTATCCCTCTATTCCTATTTTACCCCTTAAAAGTATGAATTTGGAAAAATACTTTTATATTATGTATCTACTCAATTAGAGAACGTACACAGCGAATTTCGTGTTTCTAGCTGTTGTCGTTTAATATGTACCATTTTTATCCCTTTTTTGTCCCATTTCACCCCTACAAATAAGAATCACTTTATGGTGCACGTTTTTGCTATAAGGGGAATGTGCATACCAAATATCAAGCAAATATAAACAAACATATTCAAAAAACATGCTTAAATACGCTAAAATATTAGGGATTATTATGGGTATTTTTAGTCCTTGTGAGGGAAAAACTTTTCCTTTTGGGCCGATTTCGCCCCTTTTCAATCCCAGCCGATCTACGACTATAAGACGCATTTATGGAAAATTTGAACGTTCTAGCTCCTTTAGTTTAGATGCTAGCGTGCTTTCAACAGACGGACGGACGGACATGGCTAAATCGTCTTAGAATTTTATGACGAATATATATACTTTATAGGGTCTCAGGTCGATATTTCAAGGTGTGAAATGGGCAAAAAGTGGATAGAAACGGTACCTATCACACGACAACAGCTAGATGCACGATATTCGGTGTGTCCTTTCCATTAATTCATTAGATACATAATATAAAAGTAATTTTTTTCCAAATTCGTACTTTCAAGGGGTTAAATGGTAATAGAGGGATAAAAATGGTACCAACCAAACGGTTGCACCTAGAATAATGAAACTCGGTGTACACATTCCTCTGATTGCGTAGATACTTAAAATGAAGGAATTTTCGAAATGAGTACTTTTAGGGGGTAAAATGGACCCGTCAGCACTGACGGTCTGGTGTCTGGTACGTTTTTTGTTATATTGAGGCCAGGTTTGTCTCGATATTTGACAAGTTTCTACGATTTTCCCTATGATATTAGCTTGATTTAGGCAGTGCAGATTAACTCCGTAGCGAGGCTACTCAAAGTAGATAAACTGATAATATCCTTCGCTGTGTGAACTTTTTTTGTAAGAGAATTATTAACTTTTACCGAAGAAAAATTTAATTAAAAATATTTTTGATATTTTTTGATCATTTAGAAAATATATAATTATTGAAAATTAGTTTTGAAAACAAGCTATGCGCTGTGCATATATATATATACTTTCAGATTGGGACCGCCAGTATTTTAGAAAGATTTGTGTTGATAGTAACTACAGTACTAATGCACTAACTGTCGTAATTCAACGACCACGTGCTGTACGGTGCGTACATATGATTTCGTGTTATTACAAGTGTTACACAAAGCAGTTGGTGTTTTTTGTCGACGCCTCAAGGCATTTCTCTTCGAATGTAATTTGTATTCGCATATTGTGCCTGACATCCTTAACAAACTACGCCTCCTTTTGCCACTTGGTAATGAGACCAAGAAGCAAATTCATTCATTCATTCCTTCATTCACTCAGTCATTCATTTAATTCATTCGGATCCATCTATTCGTGCACCTCATGCCGATGCCGGGTACTACTCTCTGGATTGGTTGCTCTGCCATATTGTCAACGCTTACTCGAGCATACCGAGATACACTCGCACGAAAGAGCTGCTGCCTTTTCTTGTATTAATCCTAAATTTGATATTAATTCTTTGTCATTGTTTAGTTTTAGTTTTGCGTACGATAAATTAAGCAAAAAAGAAGAAGAAAAAGGAATTGTCGGCATTCAAAGGCTAATTGCTGGAAAATCCTTTGATTTGGGTACCGAACAATGGATGACAAGGCAGGGCAAGACACCGAACGGCAGGCATGACAACAACCAACGAAATCGGATTAAACTGTCGTCGCAGACAAAAACTGTCTGCAGAGATTTGGTTGAAGTGTCTTTTGTATCATTTAAGATCATTGCTGATTGTATTGTGCTGCAAAATGAAACTTAAGACTTATGTCTCTTATGGGCAGAGACATTTGCAAAAACCCAAAAGAAAGTGAAAACCCATTGGAAGCCTTGAAACGTTGACTGAGGTCGGGCCGACCGACTTGCCTACCAGCAGCAAGGAAAACATTTTCAATGTCACTGTCGGTATCATACCTAAACTGCCACAAGAGAAGTGATATTGGATTCTTTAAACAAGGGACTTTAGGAAATTTTCGAAAATTAAACATATACTAGACATATAAAGGAAAAGTGTGATAAAAATGGTACCAATCAAACGGCTGAAGTTAAAATAATGAAATTCGGTGTAACACTCCTCTGACTGCGTAGAAACATAAAATGAAGGGATTTTTCGAAATTGACATTTTGTCATAAAATGGAAAAAGAGGGATAAAAATAGTACCAACCAAACGACTGAAGTTGAAATCAAGAAATTCAGTATATACATTCCTCTGACTGCGTGGACTTGTAAAATGAAGGAAATTTCCACAATTTATACTTTTAAGGAGAACTTGGGGAGAAAGGGGATAAAAATGGTACCAATAAAATGACGACCATTGGAAGCGTTGAAACAATGACTGAGGTCGAACCGACCGACATGCCTACCATCAGCAAGGAATAGATTTTCCATGTCACTATCGGTGACACACCTACCCTCCAAGAAGAGAAGTGATATTTGATTTTTAAAACTTGGGACTTTAAGAAATTAACCATATAGTAGACATATATGAGAAAAGAGGGATAAAAATAGTACCAACCAAACGGCTGGAGTTTAAATCATGACATTTGGTTTATACTTTTCTCTGACTGCGTAGACACATCAAATTAAGGGACGAATAGGGATAAAAGTGGTATTCAACGCAAAATCGGTGTATACATCGCTCAGGCTTTGTAGGCTCGAGTAATAAAGCGAAAGGGGATAAAAATGGTACCAATCAATCCGCTGCACCTAGAATAATGAAAATCGGTGTATACCTCGCTCTGCCTGCGTAAATTCGAAAAATTAACCGATCTTTCGACAATCGTACTTTTATTGGATAAAATGGGAAAAGAGGTATAAAATTGGTACCGGCCAAATGGGAAGCGCAATAATAATAAAATTCGGTGTATATAGGCCGAACTTTATATACCCTCCACCATGGATTGCATTCCACAGAGGTTGTCGCTTTTCGTAGAAGTGCAGTAATATTACAGAAAAATATACATTTTTTAATATAGCCAAACCAAAATAAATACAAATATTGAAAGAATAATTTTAAAAATAAATATAATATTTTAATTATTTCAAACCATTATTTATTTAAAATCAAAAAATAAATATTCTTATATTTATATTTTCAAAAAGCTTAAATACCATAAATTGTATTTCCATTCTATTTTAATTCCAAAAGTACAAATTTTGAAAATCCATTATCAGACGTACATAGAGTGCAAAATAACCTAACTTCAGGATTCAACTAATTTTTGCCGTAAAAGAAAAATTACGAATTTGGAAAAAACTTTTTATTTTGAGTGTCTCTGCAGTCAGAGGAATGTATACACCGAATTCCATGATTCCAGCTGCGCCCAATTGGTTGGTACTATTCTTATCCTTTTTTCATTTTAACCCCAAAAACAACGAATTTCTAAAAATCTGTTTAATTTAAGTGTCTACGCTATCAGAGGAATGAATACACCGAATTTCATTATTCTAGGTGTAGCCGTTTGGTTGGTACCATTTGTATCCCTCCGTACCCATTGTATCCCTTGAAAATACGAATTTGGAAAAAAACCTATTATTTTTCATGTCTACGTAGTCAAAGGAATGTATACTCCGAATTTCATGACTCTAGCTGCGGTCATTTGGTTGGTACCATTTTTATCCTCCTTTTTCTATTTTGACCCCAAAAAGTACGAATTTCGAAAAATCAGTTTATTTTCCGTGTCTACACAGTCGGAGAATGTATACTCCGAATTTCATGACTCTAGCTGCGGTCATTTGATTGGTACTATTTTTATCCCCTTTTTTTCATTTTAACTCCAAAAAGTACGAATTTTGAAAAAATCCGTGTATTTTACTTGTATGTATTGGAATGTATACACCGAATTTCATTATTCTAGGTACAGCCGTTTCGTTGGTACCATTTTTATCCCTCCGTACCCATTGTATCCCGTGAAAGTACGAATTTGGAAAAAAACCTTTTATTTTCATGTCTACGAAGTCAAAGGAATGTATACTCCGAATTTCATGACTCTAGCTGCGGTCATTTAGTTGGTACCATTAATATCCCCTTTTTCTATTTTGACCCAAAAAGTACGAATTTCGAAAAATCCGTTTATTTTCCGTGTCTACACAGTCAGAGGAATGTATACTCCGAATTTCATGACTCTAGCTGCGGTCATTTGATTGGTACTATTTGTATCCCCTTTTTTCATTTTAACCTCAAAAAGTAAAAATTTTGAAAAATCCGTGTATTTTACTTGTCTATGCATTCAGAGGAATGTATACACCGAATTTCATTATTCTAGGTACAGCCGTTTGGTTGGTACCATTTTTATCCCTCTATTCCCATTTTACCCCTTAAAAGTACGAATTTGAAAAAAAATACTTTTATAAAGAGTGATTTTTTTGAGGTTAGGATTTTCATGCATTAGTATTTGACAGATCACGTGGGATTTCAGACATGGTGTCAAAGAGAAAGATGCTCAGTATGCTTTGACATTTCATCATGAATAGACTTACTAACGAGCAACGCTTGCAAATCATTGAATTTTATTACCAAAATCAGTGTTCGGTTCGAAATTTTTTATCGACAAATTTTGTTCAGCGATGAGGCTCATTTCTGGTTGAATGGCTACGTAAATAAACAAAATTGCCGCATTTGGAGTGAAGAGCAACCAGAAGCCGTTCAAGAACTGCCCATGCATCCCGAAAAAATGCACTGTTTGGTGTGGTTTGTACGCTGGTGGAATCATTGGACCGTATTTTTTCAAAGATGCTGTTGGACGCAACGTTACGGTGAATGGCGATCGCTATCGTTCGATGCTAACAAACTTTTTGTTGCCAAAAATGGAAGAACTGAACTTGGTTGACATGTGGTTTCAACAAGATGGCGCTACATGCCACACAGCTCGCGATTCTATGGCCATTTTGAGGGAAAACTTCGGAGAACAATTCATCTCAAGAAATGGACCGGTAAGTTGGCCACCAAGATCATGCGATTTGACGCCTTTAGACTATTTTTTGTGGGGCTACGTCAAGTCTAAAGTCTACAGAAATAAGCCAGCAACTATTCCAGCTTTGGAAGACAACATTTCCGAAGAAATTCGGGCTATTCCGGCCGAAATGCTCGAAAAAGTTGCCCAAAATTGGACTTTCCGAATGGACCACCTAAGACGCAGCCGCGGTCAACATTTAAATGAAATTATCTTCAAAAAGTAAATGTCATGGACCAATCTAACGTTTCAAATAAAGAACCGATGAGATTTTGCAAATTTTATGCGTTTTTAAAAAAAAAAAGTTATCAAGCTCTTAAAAAATCACCCTTTATTATGTATCTACTCAATTAGAGGAATCTACACACCGAATTTCGTGTTTCTAGCTGTTGTCGTTTAATATGTACCATTTGTATCCCTTTTTTACCCCCATTTCACCCCCTACAAATAAGAATCACTTTATGGTGCACGTTTTTGCTATAAGCGAAATGAATGGGATAACATGGTAAAAATCAAACGGCTGCAGTTATATTTACGGTGGATATTTCGTTTTGACTGCGTAGTCTCGATCTTTCGATATTCGTACTTTTATTGGGTAAAATGTGAAAAGAGGGACAAAATGGTACCTATCAAACGACTGAAGCTGAAATCATGAAATTCGGTCTATACATTACTCGGTCTATAAATGAAATACTCGCAATTTTTACTTTTAGGGGGAAACGGGGAGAAAGGGGATACAAATAGTACCGCTAGAGTAATAAAAATTGCTGTGTACATCGCTCTGGTTGTGTAGACTAGATATTCATTCTTTTAGGGTCAAAATGTACAAAAAGGGATCAAATTAGTGCCGAATGACGGCAGCTAAAATCATAAAATTCTGAGAATACACTGATCTGATTACGTAGACGCGCAAGAAAATTAAATTTTAGGAAATTTGTACTTTTACGGAAAATGGGGCGAAATGTGAGAGGGGGATAAAACTGGTTCCAATCAAACGGCTGTAGCTAGAATTATAAAATCCGGTGTAAACATTTTTTCTGATTGTGAAGGCGTTCCAAATAAAGAAATTTTTCGAAATTTGTACTTATAGGGATAAAAATTGTACCAATCAAATGACTGCAGCTGGAATCATGAGACGCTATTTGTACATTTCTCTGACTTCGTAGACTAATAAAATAAAATGCTTTCCCCAAATTCGTACTTAACGAGCAAACGACTGTGGCTAGAATCGTGAAATTATCTGTGATCATTACACTGTAAATGCGAAAGATAATTCGAAATTCGAATTTTTGATAAAAATAAACCCAACGGTTGTAGCTCGAACGAAATTCTTTATGCATGTTTGTCTAACTGCATGGAAGGTGGGAATTTAAAAAAGGGCGAAATCAGTCCCTAACATCATATAAAAATGCCACCAATACTCTCTAATATTTAGCATATATTTTTATGTCATTTTGAAGTATTATTAAGATATACGTAGTCAAGGACTATCACACTATAAAAAAATTTAGACTCACTCCAAGGACTCCAAACACCAAGGACTCCAAAAACTGAAAATAATTCTAATCCTTGAATATACTGAAAAACGTATATTTAATTTTCTTTATTTTGTTTTGTATTTTAGCTTATATTATTCTCTCTAAAATATCAAATATTCAGAGTGGGGTGGCCATAGGTTAAGAAATTGCGGCTGTTTTTCCAGTAGTATTGCGTTATTTCAACAAGGCCAAAAATTTTCATTCATATCTATATACATAAGAACCGCTTCAAAGTAAAACTTGTCGGTGTTCCCGATTCAAATGTCGATGACGATGTTCCCGACTAACGTGTTCTCCCCAAATATTTCGCTTTTATCATTGTCCGTTCGTGAGCTGGACGCGTTCGAAAAAACCTCTATAATACATGTTTTTCTTGAGAAAAGTTCACTACGAGAATGATATTGATAACATTTTTTAAAAAATACGCTAAATGTACACTTTTTAGTTCGACTTGTGTTTTTAGGGGCTCGTTGGAGAGGTATTGATTGCAATTTTAAGAACCAATTGAGGGTCGCACATGTTTTTCAATTGATTAAATGTGAAGTAACAACTGGCATATGGAGTCATTTGCATCGTAAACATATTCTACTCTTACGCAAAACTTTTTTAAAAAATATGAAATTTTTTATGAAACGGTAAAATAATACAGATAAAAACGGTTGAAGTATTTTTAAAAAATATTTTTCTCATTCATTTGATGCCCATATCGTCATTCTATGACATGCAGAAGTACGAAACAAAATTATTAAAACAACTATATCCTTTGGAAAATAAAAGTACTCTAAAAAGGACAAATTACTACGAAATAAAAAATTGAGTATTCAGTTTTGCTATTAGTGACCTATAATTTCAGTTCTATATAGTGTCGTTCTTAGGAGGGAAATCGTGTCGTACGGAGGTATTATGCTTATGTGCAGTTTTCCTTCCAATTTATCCATTGAAATACCGAAATTTCAGCTTTTTTTCAAAAATTAGCTTTGCATAAGACTAGAATGTGTTTACGATGCAAATTTCTTCATATGTCAGTTGTTATTTCACATTTAACCCATTAAGGACGAACCGTTTGAAAAAATGTCCGTTCCTCAATGGGTTAAGAAGTTCTTAAAATTGTAAATGACGATCAATACCTCTCCAACGAGCCCCTAAAAACATAAATCGAACTAAAAACGTGGAAAATGAAAATTTTTGGTCTTATGAAATAACGCCATACTTTGGAAAACAGCCGTAATTTTTTAACCTATGGCCACCCCACTCTGAATTTTTGATATTTTGTAGAGAATAACTTAATCCAAAATACAAAACAAAATAAAGAAAATTAAAGATATGCTTTTCAGGATATTTAAGGATTACAATTATTTGTAATTTTTGGAGTCCTTGAATCACAAGGACATTCATAGTTTCGTACAGATTCGGAAAGAGGAGGTGCAAATCATTCATATGATATTAATATCGTTAAGATCTGATAACGCGATCCAAAGTTATGATACCGATAAGGTAGCAATCTCTTCCAAAAACCCCCCGAGATAACCAACTTTGGACCACTATTAAACATAAACCACGCACTACTTTGACTACTACGGTAAACGGTATATTACCCGCAACTACAGGGTGATTTTTTAAGAGCTTGATAACTTTTTTTTTTAAAAAAACGCATAAAATTTGCAAAATCTCATCGGTTCTTTATTTGAAACGTTAGATTGGTCCATGACATTTACTTTTTGAAGATAATTTCATTTAAATGTTGACCGCGGCTGCGTCTTAGGTGGTCCATCCGCTTAGTCCAATTTTGGCATTTCCACGTTTTTGAGTAACAGAGACCCAATTGGTGCGAACGGCGACGAATCGAAAATTGGTGGTCATCATTAACACTGGCCGATACAGCTGCGATATTTTCTTCAGTTCGCACTCTACGTAAGCGTGTTGGTGGTTTAATGTCCAACAATGTAAATTTGGTGCGAAATTTAGTCACAATAGCCCGAATAGCCGCTTCAGTGGGTCGATTAAACTGACCATAAAATGGAAGCGCGCAATGAACTTTCTTAACAGAGCACGCATTTTGATAATAAAATTCAATAATTTGCAAGCGTTGTTCGTTTGTAAGACGATTCATGATGAAATGTCAAAGCATACTGAGCATCTTTCTCTTTAACACCATGTCTGAAATCCCACGTGATCTGTCAAATACTAATGCATGAAAATCCTAACCTCAAAAAAATCACTCTTTACTAGTAGAATGTATGCACCAAATTTCTTCAAAATCGAAGAAGATGAAAATCCAAAACTATGGTTTTTGGGTCGTTTTCTGTTGGAATTATCCTACATTTTTACTTGTTTTTCTCTCGTTTTGTTACCTATGTTTCGCCAACATATTGTAAAAACTGAAGGAGTTTATACCAAACTTTTTGTTTCACTCCCACCTAACATTGACCGCACTTTAACAGACGTACTACTACTAATGTGGTGTAATGTACAGTACCAAATAAAATCTTACTCTTCACTTTTACTCTGTATCGCAAATCAAAGAAAAAACTAAACAAAAATTGAAAAATGTAAACCTCTCAAAGCACACAGACAACTAATCAAATCTGACCATAAACTTGTGTGGATTGAGTGCGTCCTTCGTTTTTTGCTACGTTTGAGTGGTGAAAGTATTTTAGTGTTTTGTGTTATTCGGAACTATCTAGTATTTTTTGGTTATTTCTTTTTATGTTCACACCACAACGTGGTATTATCAGTTTATATTGATTCTTGTAAAATTCAGAGTTGTGATTTTATATTTATTACATCGTACGTCAGTAATTATTTGAACAAGGCCATACACACAAGAAGCTAGAGATCGTATGTAGAAAAACTTTTTTGGTAATATCTTCTCCTTTTTACAGAACTTTCACAATTTTGGTTTACATTTGTTCATAACGTCCTTTGAAAAATTTATCCTTTCATATCCTTTAGAACTTACAAAAAAAACAGTAAGTAAACGTCAATCGGCTAAACGACTTATAAAGGGTGTTTTTTATTGAGGTATAGAACTTCGAATTGAAATAAAACACAAGAAAATCGTTTTAATGTCCATCAATTTGGCTTTATTGGAAGGATAATTTTATGCCATTAATGTTTAAATATGATTTCGGGCATGTGGCCGCCTCGGCTGGCTCGAATATAGCCAATTCTACAGGTCCAATTTTCAATAACGCCACGAATGTTGGCTTCCAAGTCCCCTAACGTTTCTGGTTTGTTGGCGTAGACGAGCGACTTCACATATCCCCAAAGAAAATAATCCAATGGTGTCAAATCACACGATCTTGGTGGCCAATTGACAGGTCCATTCCGCGAAATTATGCGTTCATCGAATTAATTGCTCTGATGGACGATTATGTCGACCATAAAATGGACGGAGCTTGCGGTGAACTTCGCGAACTGAACCATTACTTTCGAAATAAATTTGCACGATTTGCAAGCGTTGTTCTTTTGTCAACCTGTTCATGATGAAATGGCAAACCAAACTAAATATTAATCACTTGACAGCTGACAAAATGGCCGCCAGTTAAAAAAGTGATGCCAACTTAAAGTTCTATACCCCAATAAAAAACACCCTTTATATACCCTCATTCTCAGAGAACATGTGTGTGGAAGGACTTAAATTATACAAATATACTCCGACGTTAAGGAGTATATTTGTGGGAAGTGCTAGAAGTTTGCGTCAATTCTTCATAATTGTAAAAACATGATCAAATATGGTCATAATGGATTTCAGGCACCGGTAAAGAAATTGTAAAGCATTTAATTGTACCTGGAATAGACACAATTGTGTGGGAGGTACAAGAAGGGGCGTGGCTGAAGCGTAAATATTTTTTATTTTTAAAGTGATTATAAAAATATTTTCAAATATCAAATTGCAAAAGATTTTGATTATCCGTTTGGATGTTATGTCAGTTTTATTGTAACCAAAGTTTATGCCACTTTGTGTGGGAGGTACCAGAAGGGGTGCGGCAATATCGCCCATATTCCATGCGAATGTAACCTCTATAAAAGCATTGCAAAATATCCAATTCAAATCTTGATCGAGGCCATGTACACGAGAAAGTAGAGGTCGTATGTAGATGAACTGTGTACTCAGTCTACCATTTGGTGATATTTTCTGCACTTACAGCACTTCAAAGCTTTGGGGATATACAATTTAATTTCACTATTTTTACATATCAGTTTATCTCAAAATGGAAAGATGACAATCTCTAAAAAAATAATTATTTTTTGTTGTAATTTATCAGGACGAAAAGTTGGGTTATAAAATGCGGTGATTCATCGCCCAGTTCATTTACTGTTGGCAAGAATACCGAAATAATTTCCAATCGAGAATCAATACTCGGTTTCACATCAAAATCACATGGAATTGTGTGAGACTCTTCTGATGTGAGAATATCTTCATTCTTTCATATGACATTTGGCTGAGCCTGGTAAAAGAAAGAAATTCAAATAAATTTTTAAATCCTGTAAAAAGAAGAAAGGTCTTCTTCAAGTCCACAAAAAAAAAGTAAAATCGCCTCACGGAGTTATTATTATTATGCCCTATATTTCTTATGAGGAACATTTAGGCTCAAATCTGCCGACTAAATCGTCCTTCGCTAAAATTTGCTTTATTTTTGTAATTCAGTAGAGTCCGTCTTCCGCCCAAAAAATCAATTTATTGACATCGAACTACAAATGCAACCTGCACTTTGATTATAAGAATAGATGTGTAGATTTAATTAAGTTATTCTAAAAAGAAAGCTAATGCTGTGAATATCCAATAATTCAACCACTAAGGTATTCTAAGACAAGGGTAAATAATTAATTCAAAAAAATTGAACAAAACTGCAACATAGGAAATTAAACGGGGAAAACATTTACCTCAAAGACGACTTGATACAATCCAAACTTTATTTTCGTGTGGTGAATGGAAATTCATATTTAGACCACGACCCTGCCTAATGATCGACATAGAATCACTTTTTGAGTCGATTTAGCAATGTCCGTCCGTCCGTCTGTCCATCTATTCTTGTAAACCAAAGTCCAGGTCGCAATTGCTGTTAGAACTAAATGCAACTTTGCACAACGAAGTTTTATGGGATAAGGACGAACGCTATTGAAGCAAATCGGTTCAGATTTCGATATAGCTCCCATACAAATTTTGCTTCCGATTTTACTTTTTCCGCTCTAGAAACCACACATTTCAACAGATTTTCCTCCAATTTGGCAAGACGCCATATATTTCACCTAGAAACAACTCTGGTAAAAATAGGATAGATCGTTTCAGATTTATATATAGCTCCCATACAAATGTCTCCTCCGATTTGACTCTTTCCGCTCTAGAAACCACAAACTTTGACCGATTTTCTTCAAATTTGGCAAATCAGCTGATATTTCAACTAAAAACATATCTGGTGAAAATGTGTCAGATGAGTTCAGATATATCTATATATATAAAAGAGATGCGTTACTGATTGACTTATCATTCACCAGCCCCAAGACCAACCGGCTGAAGCCATGGTCATGAAATTTTCAGGGTAGTTCCCAAATATGACGTAGACGTCGACTAAAAAAGGGTTTTACGAAATTCGTACTTTTAGGGGGTAAAATGGTCCAAAAAGGGATAAACATCGAACCTTCGTCCTGACTAAACGGCAGTAGCTATAAACATGAAATTCGGTGAGTTCCTTGCACTGACCATGCAGACGAGCTACAAATAGGCATTTTTCGAAATTTGTACTTTTAAGGGAGGAAAGAGACAAAAAGGGATAAAAATGGTACCAATTTAAGAATTGCAGCTAGAATCGTGAAAATCAGTATTTGCATTCCTCTGACAACGTAGACTTACAATATAAATTGATTTTTCGAAATTTGTACTTTTAAGGGTGAGCGGGACAAAAGGAATAAAAATTTTACCAACTAAAGTATTTTAGCTAGAATCGTGAAATTTGGTATGTAAATTCCTCTAACCATGTGGAAGCGCGTTAAAACTGGATTTTTCAAAATTTGTACTTTTAAGGGTTGCGAGGGACAAAAAGGGATGCAAATGTTACTAATTTAAGTATTGCAGCTATAGTCGCGAAATTTAGTGTGTAAATTCCTCTCACCACATAGAAGCGGAATATAAATGCACTTTGTACTTTTAAGGGTTGCGCGGGACAAAAAGGGATAAAAATGGTACCAACTAAAGTGTTGCAGCTAGAATCTTGAAATTTGATATGTAAGTTCTTCTGACCATGTAAAAGCGCAGTAAAATAGGATTTTTTGTAATTTGTGCTTATAAGAGGTGAGCCGGACAAAAGGGATAAAAATAGAAAAAAAAACTTATTATAGCAAGTATCGTGAAATTTTGTATGTAAATTCCTCTGACTATGTGGTGATTTTTTAAGAGCTTGATAACTTTTTTTTTTAAAAAAACGCATAAAATTTGCAAAATCTCATCGGTTCTTTATTTGAAACGTTAGATTGGTCCATGACATTTACTTTTTTAAGATAATTTCATTTAAATGTTGACCGCGGCTGCGTCTTAGGTGGTCCATCCGCTTAGTCCAATTTTGGCATTTCCACGTTTTTGAGTAACAGAGACCCAATTGGTGCGAACGGCGACGAATCGAAAATTGGTGGTCATCATTAACACTGGCCGATACAGCTGCGATATTTTCTTCAGTTCGCACTCTACGTAAGCGTGTTGGTGGTTTAATGTCCAACAATGTAAATTTGGTGCGAAATTTAGTCACAATAGCCCGAATAGCCGCTTCAGTGGGTCGATTAAACTGACCATAAAATGGAAGCGCGCAATGAACTTTCTTAACAGAGCACGCATTTTGATAATAAAATTCAATAATTTGCAAGCGTTGTTCGTTTGTAAGACGATTCATGATGAAATGTCAAAGCATACTGAGCATCTTTCTCTTTGACACCATGTCTGAAATCCCACGTGATCTGTCAAATACTAATGCATGAAAATCCTAACCTCAAAAAAATCACTCTTTATAAGCGCATTAAAATTGGATTTTTCAAAATTTGTACTTTTAAGGGTTATGAGGGACAAAAAGGAATAATAATAATAAACTAATTTAAGTATTGCTGCTATAGTCGTGAAATTTGGTGTGTACATTCCTCTGTCAATGTAGAAGCGCAAATCTTAATGGATTCTTTCGAAATGTATACCTATAAGGTATGAGCGGGACAAAAAGGGATAAAAATGGTATTAAAATTAGGATTACAACAAGAATCATGAAATTTAGTATGTAAATTCCTCTGACCATGTAGAAGCGCCATCAAATTGTATAATTTTTCGAATGAAAGGCTCTGCGGTTAGAAACTGGGTAGAAAATTATAAAAAATATATATACGAAGGGAGTTCAGCTAAAACAGTGCACATCGACAAGCACGTTCCTTTGACTGTATATGAGTGCTATGTTTCCAATTTAATATTTTAGGAAAGAAAATCGAATTAATACTATCCTAAAACAGAGACGGATAAAACTAATAACAAATATCTCGCTGCTTCGAGAGCAGCGGGTACTGCTAGTATATATATATATATATATATATAGCAACAATACAAATTTCGCTACTGAATTGATTATTTCCGCTCTAGAAATAGCATATTTGAACGGATTGTCTTCTAATTCGGCACATCAGCTAATGTTTCAAATAGAAACAACTAAGCGAAAGTGGGTCACATCGGTTCAGATTATATATAGCTCCCGATTTGATTCTTTCCGCTCTAGAAACCACATATTTTATACTCTATAAAATTTGGGAAAGCGTCTAATATTTCAACTAGAAACCTTTGTTAAACATTGGTGAGATCGGTTCAGATTTGTATATAGCTCCCATTCATAGTTTGTGTTCAATTTTTCTTACAAATACAGATAGAAGTATGGCATTTGTAGTATATTCTCCTCTTATAGCTGCATCGTATATCACCCGGTTCAAATGTAATGACCCTTTTTATATCCTACACCATAGGGTATAATGACTAAGTGTAGGGTATCATATAGTCGGCCACGCCCGACTTTAACCTTTCTTACTTGTTTGGAATTACTTCTCTAATTTTTAACCGAAAAATATTGACGAAATACATGTTCTGAGCAGAAGAGTTTTCCAGATTATTTGAATTCGGATCCCTAGTTGGTATTGGGACTATTGTGTGACCCTCCAATGTTGGTCTCCTCGGTCAAATTTTGAAATCATTGCCAAAACTACAATTATGTATTGCTTATAAATATCTACAAAACTGCTTTTACAGGTGTGTGCAGTTAGTTTAAGAGATATTTATATAGGGTGTTTTTTATTGGGGTATAGAACTTTATGTTGGCATCACTTTTTTAACTGGCGGCCATTTTGTCAGCTGTCAAGTGATTAATATTTTGTTTGGTTTGCCATTTCATCATGAACAGGTTGACAAAAGAACAACGCTTGCAAATCGTGCAAATTTATTTCGAAAGTAATGGTTCAGTTCGCGAAGTTCACCGCAAGCTCCGTCCATTTTATGGTCGACATAATCGTCCATCAGAGCAATTAATTCGGTTAACCATGGATCGTTTTCGCACTACGTTTACTCTATGTGATAATACGCATCCGCAGAGACGTCGAACAGTGCGCACCGAAGAAACAATTGCCGCTGTAGAGCAAAGTGTTGAAGAGGACCCGAATGAATCGATTCGCCACCGTGCACAGCAATTGGAGCTTTGTCCATCATTGTCCAAATTGGACCTGTAGAATTGGCTATATTCGAGCCAGTCGCGGCGGCCACATGCCCGAAATCATATTTAAACATTAATGGCATAAAATTATCCTTCCAATAAAGCCAAATTTATGGACATTAAAACGATTTTCTTGTGTTTTATTTCAATTCGAAGTTCTATACCTCAATAAAAAACACCCTTTATATTAAACTTCTTATAGAATTCCTTATAAATTACACACTTCTAAAGACAAAACTTCAATTTCTATAGTTTTTAAAGATACTTACTCTGCACATGGAGTTGTAATTTTTTTGTTTCCTCCTCTATGTACAAATTTATATTATTCATCGTAAAGAAACCATAATTCAGATGCGTTTAATTCAATTTCGTCAACGGCTCTCTCCTCTCCAAAATTGGTTATTTTTCAATATAAGTGAAAATGTCTTTGCAAAAATTCTCAAATCGCAAAGCAACAAATGGAAAATTTTTAGTATATTTTATTAACCCCATATGTTGCGGTAAATAAAATGATGGCGACAGTTTATGTAGAAAAAATCCAAGTACTTTAAAAAAATGTGCTGTAGCAATAATATGATTATCCAATGAATGCAGATTTGAGAATTAAGTTATACACGATTTATAGGGCGACCCTCAAATAGAGCTGTACATAGTCGATCTTGACCGACCAGGATTTTCATATGTTCTTTGACATTTTTATAGCATTTAGCACATTTCAAGTGAAAACATGTGAAATGTATTTGGCAGGACGACATAATTGTACTGACACCAACTCTCTGGCATGTCAACACATATATACAGACACATGATGAGCGGTAACATATTTCCTGATCGAATATTTCATGTATGGATATTTCCATGGTTGCATTAAACGCTACTCATTTTGTAACGGGTCTGCAAGGATAGATAGGCAGACAGATTACACCTTCGAAAGAAAGGCATATACTGTGAAAAGTCAGAGTTATTATTTCATTTTTTTAGGTTTTTCTTAACAACTTCAAAGAATACAAGATGACATCTTTTTATTAGAACATTTTTAATAAAAAATATGAATGAAAAGAGTAAAGTGGAAAATAACAGTCAAATAAAATAATGATTTTGAACTGTAAATAAACTGACTTTCCGAATCTTTTGAGGTGCCCACGCTTCCATACTATGAAATATCGTCTCCACCTCCCTCAATTTTACACATATTACATATTATCTCTAGAGTCATGTGTACATGGTCTTGTTCAGGCCTAAAAACTATTGTCACACGGTGTTACAAGAAGAATACTAAAGTATTTAATATAAAGCAGAAATCTTCGAAAAATGCTTTGAAGTATTGAAAACCACTGATTATATAAAAGTTCATATTTCTGCTTGTGAGGAATCCTTTTCTCGGGCATTTCCATTCCAGTCGTTTTACAACTATTAGAACTTGTGAGTGAAGACTGCATGTCAAACGGTACGATTTTCTTTACATTGCTCGGATTGCCCCAAACTGCTGAAGCCAGGTTCCCAAATATGACGTAGACGTCGACTAAGAAAGGGTATTACGAAATTCGTACTTTTAGGGGGATAAAATGGGACAAAAAGGAATATAGAAGCGCCGTAAAATTGGATTTTTTTGAAATTTGTACCTCAAAGGGGTGCGCGGGACAAAGAGGGATAACAATGGTACCAATTAAAGTATTGCAGCTATAGTTGTGAAATTTGGAGTGCCAATTCTTCTGACAATGCAGAAGCGCAATCTAATAAAGCAATAAAGGGTGAGCGGGATAAAAATAGTACCAACTAAAATATTGCAGCTATAGTCGTGTAATTTGGTGTGTAAATTCCTATGACAACGTAGACTTGCAACATAAATGGATTTTTCGAAATTTGTACTTTTAAGGGTCGAGCAGGACAAAAAAGGATAAAAATTGTACCAACTAAAGTATTATAGCTAGAATTTTATTAAAATTTGGTATGTAAATTCCTCTCACCATATACAAGCGCAATATAAATGCATTTTTGTACTTTTAAGGGCACAAACAGGGATAAAAATGGTACCAACTAAAGTATTGCATCGAAAATAAAGTAAGTTTGTTACAAAGTAATTTTAAAAATGTAACTTTTTTTTTGGTATAGGATAAAAACTAAAATTTTTATTTTGTTTTCAAGCTAATTTCCACTAGTTTAAAAGAAAAATTTTAAGTCTCAAAAAAAAATATTTTTTTCCTTATTTTTTTCTAAAAATTAAAATAACTTTTAATAAATAGTTAAGGGTGTCACAGTTAGTTTCATGATAGTATTCCTTGTACTTACTCTAAAACAATGATAAACGTGATTGCTGTTGAAATTAAAATTAAATCGGAGAAAAGAGACCACATTTGTGTGATTGCGTCACATAAAATTACTCAAAGGCAGTTTGCCTTTCTAGATTCCGACCGAAATGAGTTCAACTTTCACATTTCCTACATCTCCATTTCGGATTGTTTTGAAAGTCTTAAAACATTTTTTACAATCAATGAAATGGTGAAATTTCAATTTCGATAAAGGTATGTATGTCCATTTCATCGCCTGTAACTCCTGAAATACTTGATCAATTTGAATGTACTTTCAATTAGTTATAGAATTTGTCTATTCTTTAGATGTGTCGTCGTTTAATGGTCAATATTAATATATATTTTTAAAAAGATTTACCAGCATGTTATTGTAAGACTTCAAAAGTTAGTGTAAATGTTTACACAAAATTTACCTGAAAAGAGAAGAAACAACAAAGACTGATAAGCAAATATTCATGTAATATTACAAAATATATTTTTTAAGAAAGAACGCTTTGACAACCACAATCTTTCATTACTAGAAAACGTTGGCAATAAAAAATTAAATTAATAATAAATTTAATTGCATATATTTGTATACCCATCAAAACTGAACAGTACTTCTAATAGAAGAGCTTTTAAATCACATCTCAGAAAGTTGTTTTAAAAAAATTCCAGAAATAGTATTAAAATTTAAATTGTTTCTCTTTCCAAGAATTAATTTTTTCGGCATTACTGAGAATCCTTATAATAATTTTTTTATTTTGCGTCCTTGATGTATGTCGCTAATAACTACAGTAAAATCACTCCTTTGAACTAAGTAACCATTTTTTCGCAAGAATCAAAAAAATCAAAAGATCAAAAAGAACACTAACAAAACAGAATTTTCATAACATATGATCTTCGATTTAAAAAACGATGAAAAGGCTCCACAAAAGAAAGACTTCCTTCCTAATTATATAATACATAATTATAATACAACCCCATGTTAAATTCATTAATGAGGATCCATCACAAATTCCCGATCAACAGATGAGGATATATTTCACTTCTCGGAATTCTGTTTTTAGCTAGGTATTTGAAGCTATTTCCATATTTGAATTTTTGAAATTTCATTTTGTTCTCACCCATATGGCTTGATCATATTCCAAATTTGTCGCGAACATAGACATTTCTTCATTTTACTTAGATTTTTTCAAAACTCTACTTGGACCTTCTTTTCAAAGCCTTCTCTTCTCTACTTTCTTATTACGAATGTGTTAATACAAAAAGACGTCAATGCTGCATACCCAGCATATTTAATACATACCTAAGAAGTTTCCTAAGAAGTTTAGTCAAACTCACGAAAAAAAAATTTAAATGGTAAAAATTAAAATTCAAATCAGTGGCAAAATCAAAAATTTGATAAAAGCTTTTGGCAAAAGTTATAATATCAATTGATAGAGAACTTATTGTCGATCAAAAATCCGAACCCCGATTCAAAATCGGAAAAAAATGTGGTGGAGTGGCTATGTAAGCCGCTCAAATTTCTTCAGAACTCAGGAAAAAAACAAAAAGTGAAAAAATTGTAAGATTCGTAATTAAATTACAGACATACTATCTACCCAATTTTTACGTCTTCTGTCTCGTTTGAAAGGTACGTTAGATGAAATGAAATAATACAAAAATTGGTGATTTCCAAGGATTAGTTACCCAAAAATCGCATTATTATAAAAACACCCTATTTTGATCGTTTTTCAAATTTGGTGTAATAGAACTAAAAAACGTTTTGATTAGTTTTGGAAGACATTATTATTAGGTGATTTAGTTCTCACTACTCTGTCATATTCAATCAAAGTTGGCTGACGACACTTGCCTATTCGCATGTTATTTCAGTAAAAGTGTGGCACCTCCAACACAAATTCATTTTTTTCGCAATTTATAAAGCAACATATTTGGAGTACTATGATAGTCAGAGTCTTGAAATTTAGTGAGAGTTCATTAACTTGGACAGTTGTGCAAAAACTGGGCGGAATTGGAAAACGGGGCGTTGTAGCTCTCATACGAAATTAAAATCTATTATCAAATGTATTCATTTCTATGACACTAAGAGTTCTGCAATTTTATGTGAGTACATCCAGTATTAAACTGGTTAGTTGGGAGAAAATGGGCGGTATTGTTGAAGGGGAAGTGACACAGCCCATTAGAAATTTAGACCAGTTATAGAATATGTTCTCTTGCATTACACCAAGTTTCCTGAAAATATGTGTGAGTTCATTAAGTTTTCACTTACGTAGACAAGATACAAATGGGTGGGATTTTTGATGGGCGTCTCTAAAAATTAAAACCCAATATATATTCCGTTATATGGCAACAAGAATCTTGACATTTTGTATGAGTTCATTGAGTATTAATGTTCAAATTAGTGGAAAAAGTGGGCGGTACGAAAAAAGTGGGTGTGGCACCTTCCACATAAAGTAAATATATATCCCTATGAATATTATAACAACTTTTGTCTCTTTTTGGAACTTCACACGGATAGGATCTATAGTCTATATATTTAACAAAAAAGTATATATAGTAATATATATGTACCCAGTACATATATATTACTGAGCACGATAAAAAACAATATAAACCCGAATTTTGATTTTTCCGTTCGTATTTTAGTTACCTATAATTACATTCACAATATTTAATAACTCGACATCGGACACTTCTAAAATATTGCTGGTCTCTTTAAAAACCTATAGCCTATAGTCTTAAATCCCATTAAATTTTCTTTTCTGCAATAATTTCGTGCTTTGGAAAGCGTACATTTTCTATTAGTGTTATTTTTTAAATTTATTGTAATTAATTTCTTTGTTCCTTTGAAAGTGGCAACAAAAGCTGGAAGGGAAGCAAGAATTTTGCACATCCTTGTTTGTTTTAAGTAATAAACATTTTTCACCAACACTTGTGCTGGCTGGGTGCTCCTCATGTTCCATGTCACGTGCTTCCTATGTTTAACACGCTACACAATATATTGTACATTCTGTATAAAGGGCAACCAACACCTCCCTACAACACCTACTTACTCCAACGACCAGCCGATAAACACACATGCACTTACACTCACACACACACTCGTGTATATACATACACGCACAAACGTGCATATAACCGATGCGATGTATTATATTTCAATACCCTATGGCGGATAGGTAGTTATACTGTGGCAGTCATGACGTTTGGGCCGTTCCCTGTGAGAGAGTAGTTCTACATTTGATATCTCTGAAACTACTGGCGATCGCAATCTGAAAATTTCAGAATGTATCACTTTGTACCCGAAATTACGAATAAATTAAACATTTCGTTAAAAAAATAATTCCAATATTTATACCCTACGTGGAATAGGGTATTATAAGTTAGTTTTCCGCCAACTGTTTGTAACACCAAGAAATATTCGAGCTAGACCCACCTTTTACCGATCGGCTGTCTGTCCATCTGCTGTCCATCTAAGCTTCTTCGCACTTTAAAGGTCGCAATTGTTTTCCTATTGCCATGAAATTTGGCAGAAGTATTTTTTTTTTAGCAAAAGGATTCGTATTGATTTTGGAATAAATCGGTTCAGATTTAGATATGGGTACATGTTTTGATATAGACCCCACACAAATGTGCCTCCGATTTACACTATTTCTGCTCTAAAATGCACATTTTACATCGTTTAATGATTTTACAACATTTTACAACAATAATGATGAATATCGGTAGGAAAATGACGTCACTGCTTTCATTTGTTGAAATTAATTATATTCAATTTTATCTCAATTTGCTTTAAAATCTAAATTTTAATAAATGCTAGAAGAAGTTGTACATTAAATAAATAATAACGTTACCCAAGCACCTAGTTAATCCTTGAAAGATTTTAACAAGAACAATATACAATTTTATGAAAACACTAGCAGTAGCCGCTGCTTCGCACGCGAAAAAGCCAGGTATTTGTTATTAGTTTTATCCGTCTCTGTTTTAGGGAAGTAATTATTTTCTTTACTGAAATAGTAAATTTGAAAAATAGCGCTCATATACAGTCAAAGGAATGTGCTTGTCGATGTGCACTGTTTTAGCTGAACTCCCTTCGTATACGTATTTTTTATCATTTTCTATCCAGTTTTTAACAAAAAAAAATACAACCACAGAGCCTTTTATTCGAAAAATCAATTTTCATGATTCTAGCTGTAATCCTAAAGTTGGTACCATTTTGATCCCTTTTTGTCCCGCTCTCCCCTTAAAAGTACAAATTTCGAAAAATCAATTTGGGTTTGTTCTTCTACGTTGTCAGAGGAATTGACACACCAAATTTCACGACTATAGCTGCAATACTTAAATTAGTACCATTATTATTCCTCGTAACCCTCGTAACCCTTAAAGGTACAAATTTTGAAAAATCCAATTTTGAGGCGCTTATACAGAGAATCAGAGGAATTAATATACTAAATTTCACGATTCTTGTTATAATAATTTAGTTGGTACTATTTTTATCCCTTTTTGTCCTGCTCACCTCTTATAAGTTCAAATTTCGCCAAATTCAATTTTACTGCGCTTCTACATGGTCAGAAGAACTTATATACCAAAATTTCAAGATTCTAGCTGCAATATTTTAGTTGGTACCATTTTTATCCCTTTTTGTCCTGCGCAACCCTTAAAAGTACAAAATGCACTTATATTGCGCTTCTATGTGGTGAGAGAAATTTACACACCATATTTCACGACTACAGCAGCAATACTTTATTTGGTACCATTTTTATCCCTTTTTGTCCCGCTCACCTCTTGGTCAGAGTAATTTACATACTAAATTTCACGATTCTAGATGTAATACTATAGTCGGTACCATTTTTATCCCTTTTTTGTCCCGCTCGCCCCTTAAAAGTACAAATTTCGAAAAATCCCCATTTGTAGCTCGTCTGCATGGTCATTTCAAGGAACTCACCGAATTTCATGTTTATAGCTACTGCCGTTTAGTCAGGACGAAGGTTCGATGTTTATCCCTTTTTGGGCCATTTTACCCCCTAAAAGTACGAATTTCGTAAAAGTCGACGTCTACGTCATATTTGGGAACTACCCTGAAAATTTCATGACCCTGGCTTGAGCCGTTTGGTCTGGGGGCTGGTCAATGATAAGTCAGTCAGTCAGTAACGCAATATAAATTATTTTTGTGTCATTTTGAAGATAAAGATATCTATAAACATATCTGCATGGACGAACTTTGCACTAGGCTTAACATAATGCTTTTAATGCCTATTCAAGAGGTCGAACATTTTATCGGGTTCGTCTTTAATTCAGTGCCCCATCAAAGCTGCTAATATTGGAAGCTATGAGATATAAATTCTACCCTAAAACATTAAGTGTTCGCATATACCCGTGCAAACTTGTGTATATGTGGACATCTTTAAATGTATATGACGGCGTGTGATATAACACTGACACTCGCGGCCGAACAAACTAAAAACACCAGAATACAAATGTACACGCAAATACACACACGCACACATCTCAATTACATCCATTTTGCTTTTTTTAATGGCCGTTACAAGTACGTTTGGCCATATGTTTTTTTCGTTGGCGGCGATGTTGTTGGTTTTTTATGTTATGAACCTTGACTTGACATCTCTTTTTTTCTCTCTCGTTTTGTTCCTAATGTCATCGTCGGTACAAGCACTCATAGCTATAAGAGTGTGTAATACACACGCACGCAAACACACACACCCCACTCAAACGTGTCCTTATTTATGGATATACGAGTATGTTGTTGTATGTTTGAAATGCCGTCGTGCGAATTGTTTGGACAGTTTGTTGTTTTCTCTCTTCTACTACTTCTTCATAGGTTGGTTGGTTGGATCCTATAATTTGCTTACCAGTCACGTGAATTGCAACAGCGGTCATAGTTCGTGGTTTCCACGAACATTTTCTAATTTCAATGGAATGGAAAAAGAAACAAAAAAAAAAACAAAGAGAAAACACATCAGATGTCTTTCGAATGGCTGATAAATGAGAAGATGATGAACGTTTATGATATGAAATATGAATGGGGAATTTCACTTCCAATCATGTCTTTCAACCATAAAGTTATCCTGCAGCGATCGCAAATTTAGGACTTACTCTGCGATTTAAATGACTATAAATTAAAAAATATTTTTCCACCGAAGCACAACATTGTTTTCTAAGAATATCCTACTACTATATCCACTTCTCAAAATTAAAAAAAAAAAAAAAAACAAATAAAATTTTTATTTTTTTTCGCAAAAGTAGCATTTCCTTACCAAAAATTAAAGTAAACTCAAAGTATTTTATTTCAAAAAATATATATGTATAAATAGTGTATTGTTGGCCTAGAAACTTTACATTGAAATTATTATTTACTTTTCAAATAAGTTTTATATGTTATTCAAATTATCTAAATCACTGAAATAGAAAAAGAAAAATGTTTGTTTAAATCACCACACATCAATGTGAGTGGATATAGTGTGAATTAGGCCACTTTCAAACTAACACTAAAAAAATAAGGATACAATGTCAAACATAAAAGTTCTTAAATTAGATATCTAAAGAGAAACAAGTAAAAACGGCGTTAAGTTCGAAGTAAGAACTTTATATACCCTCCACCATATTGCATTCCACAGAGGCTGTCGATATTTGTAGAAGTAAAAAAAACTACGAATTTGGAAAAAAACATTTTATTTTGCGTGTCTATTCCAGCTGCGCCCATTTGGTTTGTACCATTTTTACCCCCTTGACGTTTCTACGCAACTGTAGTCTTTTAGTTGGTACTATTTTTATCCCTCTGTACCATTGTATCCCTTGAAAGTACGAATTTCGAAAATTCCGTTTATTTTCCGTGTCTACGCAGTCAGAGGAATGTATACTCCGAATTGCATGACTCTAGCTGCGGTCATTTGGTTTGTACTATTTGTAACCCCTTTTTCCATTTTAACCCCAAAAAGTACGAATTTCGAAGAATTCGTATATTTTCCGTGTCTACGCAGTCAGAGGAATGTATACTCCGAATTTCATGACTCTAGTTGCGGTCATTTGATTGGTACTATTTTTATCCCCTTTTTTAACCCCAAAAACTACGAATTTCGAAAAATCTGTTTATTTTAAGTGTCTACGCAATCAGGGGAATGTATACACCGAATTTCATTATTCCAGGTGTAGCCGTTTGGTTGGTACCATTTGTATCCCTCCGTACCCATTGTATCCCTTGAAAGTACGAATTTGGAAAAAAAACCTTTTATTTTGCATGTATACGTAGTCAAAGGAATGTATACTCCGAATTTCATGACTCTAGCTGCGGTCATTTGGTTGGTACTATTTTTATCCCCTTTTTTCTATTTTAACCCAAAAAGTAAGAATTTTAAAAATCGGGGTATTTTACTTGTCTATGCAATCAGAGGAATGTATACACCGAATTTCATTATTCTAGGTATAGCCGTTTGTTTGGTACCATTTGTATCCCTCTATTCCCATTTCACCCCTAAAAAGTACGAATTAGGAAAAAAATCATTTATATTACGTATCTGCTCAATTAGAGGAATGTACACACCGTGTTTCTAGCTGTTGTCGTTTATTGTGTACCATTTATATCCCTTGTTTGCCCCATTTCACCCCCTACAAATAAGAATCACTTTATGGTGCACGGTTTTGCTATAAGGGGAATGCGCATACCAAATATCAAGCAAATATAAACAGACATATTCAAAAACATGCTTAAATGTGCTAAAATAGTAGGTATTATTATGGGTATTTTTAGTCCTTGTGAGGGTAAATTTTTTCCCTTTTGGCCGATATCGCCCCGTACGTCAAAAAAATAAAAAAAAAAGAATATTCAATTCGGACCATTATTGACGAAGTTATGAGCAAAAGACTGGAAAAAAACTAAAATTTAACGATTTTTAAAAAAGCTATATCTTTTTAAGGAGTAATCAGAAAAAAATCAAGATATACAAGGGGGTGTTTTTAGTGGGTACTAAAAAATGTAAAAAATGGAGGAAATCAAACATATTTGTTTTTTACTGTCCGATTTGTCGTGGAATGCCACATATGGACTCACTCTCAGAGAGCATCTGTATGGGATTTAAGGACACTTTAATTCGACATAGGACCGGTTTATTTGCATGGGAGGTACTAGCAGCTTAGTGACACTCTTATGCTAAAAACATGGTCAAATTTCAAGTCATACTGGATTCCAGGCACCAGTTACAGCAGTTAAAAATAAAGAATTTTTTTGGGCGTAGCCAATGTATATATATTTTGTAGGTCTAAACTGATTATAAAAAACATTTTCATATATCAAAATGCAACTGATTTCGAATATATGTATGGAAGTTATATCTCTTTTTATTTTAAACAAAGCTTATGCCAATTTATGTATTTATGTCTGGATGGATGAAAAGGTGTTTAGCGTCCGATTCA
This sequence comes from Polietes domitor, assembly GCA_947397865.1. Taxonomy (NCBI): domain Eukaryota; kingdom Metazoa; phylum Arthropoda; class Insecta; order Diptera; family Muscidae; genus Polietes; species Polietes domitor. The sequence continues at coordinate 27,230 of CANDYM010000575.1, forward strand.
GAAAAAATGAGACAGGACATCTTTTGCCAACTAATCACATAAATAAACCTTGCTATCCTATTGTGTTAAAGATTGAAGCTGATTCAACCTTATCAGCGTGGCTGTAGGCCGAATAAATCAGCCATCATATGTCAACTTTTAATAAGAAAATACTACCACATCCTGTTGCGGTAAACAAAGAAATTAGAAATTTAATAAAAATCTCATATTTTGTAACTGCATTTTCGTAATGTATAATCTCAGAGAAATAATTGAAAATATTTGCGATAGCGCCCAAAAGTTTGCAATATTTTCCACCAAAAATGTATACAAGAAAGGAGTGACTTAAGATTCTAAGTACGTTTATCGCTCAAACCGCTCCACTTAGTGGACTAGGGTATTACAAGTTAGTTTGTAACACCAAGAAATAATGGAGCCACCTTTAAGAATACGGATCGGCTTAGATTCACCAGCTGAATCGATTTAACTGATGTAGCGCCCTAACAAATGGCCCCCATTTTTAGTATTACCCCTCTAGGACCCACATTTTACATCGGAAGTTTTTCAAATTTTGCAGATCAGATGTTCTATTTCAACTAGGAATACCTACTATGAAAGTCAAATATATGTGTCCATATTTTGGCACAATCCCCGTGCACCAATCCCCGTCCCCCATTCTGCACTATTACCGCCTATTAGAGCCTATATCTTACATCGGATCTTTATAAAATTTTGCAGATCATGACACATTTCCACTAGGAATGCCTAAAGGGAACTATAATGGCCCATGTTATGGTACAACCTGCAAGTGTTGTTATAGGCCCCTACAAATGTCCGTCCAGATTTTACCGCTGTAAAATCTGCATTTGTCATCGGATCTTGGTCAAATTTTCGAGATCATATTATATTTACCCTCGGAATACCTACCCGAAAATTGGACCATATGGGTCAATGTCCCGCCAATTTTCAATATTATCGTTTTAAGTCCTTCACATTACATTGGTTCTGGATTAAATTTTCCAGATCATGGATTATTACACATAGGAACACTTACTGATGAAGTGGACCATGGATCCCGAATTTAGACGTATATATTCTATATCACGTTATATTTCAGTTAGGAACACTTGCAGCAAAGGTGGAGCATTACACAAAGAAATTGCCACCGCTCTGATTTGTTTACATAACACTTCAGATTCAACTTATTACAGCCAGTCAGTTTATCGCCTTCAGAAACACCTGGGTTTAGTAATCAAATCCAGTTAAATACGCAGGGAGTGGTGTAGGGAATCATATAGTCGATCCCACCCGTCTTTAGTCTTTCCTTACTTGTTTTTTATTAGAAATTGTTTGCAGCGATATAGACATTGTTTTTATACACTCCACTAGAGTATTAAGGCTTTGTGTTGTAACACCCAAAAGCAAGCGAGATAGACCCATTGTTAAGTATACCGATCGACGTAGAATCACTTTCTGAGTCGATTTAGCAATGTCCGTCTGTCTGTCCATCTATTGTTGTAATCAAATTACAGGTCGCAATTATAGTCCGATCTTAACAAAAATTGGCACAAGTAAGTTTTGTGGATCAAGGACGAACGCTATTTAATTTGAGGCAAATCGGTTCAGATTTAGATATAGCCCCCATACAAATGTCGCTAACGATTTGACATTTTCCGCTCTAGAAACCACACATTGTACCCGATTTTCTCTAAATTTGGCACAACATCTTATAATCCAACTAGAAATACCTATGCAAAAATTGGGTAAGATTTGTTCAGATTTAGATATAGCCCAAATACAAATGTTGCTCCCAAATGTATAACCGATTTTGGCCAAACTATACATATTATATTTCACCTATTTCGTTCCAGGTTTCAATATACCCCCATATAAATGTCCTTTCCGATTTAAAATTTTTTTCAAACACATACATTTACAGGATACAAAAATCCTTCCCGTTTTCACTTTTTCACCGAATTGAATTGTATTCGGATAGAAAGTGAGTGTATCATAGAGTCGGCCCGCCCGACTTTAGCCTTTCCTTACTTGTTTTTTTTTTTCTTTGGAATATTAGCGTATTCCTTTTTCGTTTGAAAAAATTTATAAATTTTTTATGAACATAATTTTTATACAAATAAATTTGTAGATTTTGTTTCGAGGTGAGCTTTAATACTTCGTATCGCATTTGGGACTTTTAATATGGAGGCCGACCCGATCTATAAATCACTTTCTAAATATTGTTATCTTTGATATCTTAATATAGAGTCCGCCATCTAACGTTTTTTTTCAGCTATTCAACCGTTGGACTATTATTTGTGGGGTGCCCGAGACAGCCATTTGAATGAAATTATTTTCCATTATTAACCGGAAGGGTTGAACTTTCAAATAAAAAAAGAAATTTGAGAAAATATTCAGTAGTTTTTTTATAGCATTTTCAAAAAAAAAAGTTATTTGGCGGACCCTATATTACTCCAAATGTATGTGAACTATCCATGAATGACCACAAAA